>MU091133.1:0-14657 GCA_014858505.1 Corymbia citriodora subsp. variegata
AGTTGGAAGTAGAGTGGGTCTAGGGAAGATTGGTTTGTCCATGTTACTTATGTTAGGCACTTCTGCCAGTCATAATCCAGCATGTTTCTTTTCATAAATAATCACAAACACTTTAAAACGACATAATCCAAAAAAAATTATCATGTGGCTATTGTCCTAGAAATTCAACTAATGCAAAAATGTATTGAATATGTAATAGATTTCATACAAGCAATATATGAAGGACTTGGTGTGTGTAAATATAAAAAAGAGTAGATAAGAGAGATGCTCAACCCATTTATAGTGGTTCGGCACAAATCAACGCCCATTCCACTCCTTGAGACAGTTCGAGAGTTATACTCATTCCACTAAAGGTTGGTTTACAATGGAGACAACACTCCTTTACAAATACAGTGAATTCCTTTACCAACACTTTCTCTCACAATAAGTCCATTTGCAAATCTCTCACAGTAAGTCCATCTGCAAAGTGAATACAAGAGAGATTTTGCAAGTATTTTTGTGTGAACACATTCCCAAACTACCTCACTTATAGGAAGGCAAACTCTTTCCACTAATCCTCATCGGTTGTGGTGATCTCCATGCCATCACTAACGCATCAAACAACTAGGTTTTTAACCATTGAGGCTCCCGGGCCTCCAAAAAGTGGCCTACAAGCCTGCTGGGTTGGGCAATTGAAATTCAAATTTAAACTGCACAGCCATGTCCTCGGCCAAACCTTGCTAGGATTGGTTTTTATCGCAAACTTTGGACTTTTTGTTTTTTTGGAAGTGATCACCAAGCACTCAAAATGCTTTGACTGATATTCATTCCAAGTGAAAATGGCCAAATCAATTACAACAACAGTGGAAGGTCCTAACTACAACCCATCTGTTAGCTATATATTTTTTCAAACATAGAAAACTTAATAAATGTACTTATCTCCATCATGCAGAATAGTGTGAGAAATGGTATATGTCAATGAAGAAACTATTACGTAAGCCCTTACGATAACATTTTTGTCTTTTACTAATCATAGATTAAGAAAAGAAACATTAGATTATATTTCCCCACATTTGTAAGAGAAAAAGGGAATTTTATGGCCAGCTGATATTTACTTATTGCTTATTAATCAAATCCTGTCCTTAATAGATTGGAAGGGCTTGTGGAAACCGTGTCAGTTTGCGGGACCACACCACAACAAAATGTTTGCAAAGTCAGGTCATTAGAGAATAACGCGTTTTGGTTGAGTTGAAGGAAAAATGCTTCCAGGCATGCGATTCACATCTTGCAAAAGTTGCCAGTAAAGGAGATGATGACGTGGCTCTTACAGATTTGCATTATGTAAGAATTTATTACTATGAAGACCTTGACCAACATTTCGACCAAAAAAAAAAAAAAAGACCTTGACTAACATAAGCATTGATTCTTTTTTGGCAGAAGATCTTAGTGCTGATTAAAACTTCTTTTAGCAAAGGACCATTTATTTGAGAACGTCTATTAGAAAAGGGCCAATTTGAGACCATATTTCTTTCAATACCCAAAATTTACCAAAGCATTAATTGGTTCAAAAGTTTACTTTGCTATCCAATTTACCCTCCTATGAGTTCTAATTACAAAGATATTGTGACTATTGCTTCATAACTCCTTTCTTAAGGGAACGTTTCTCCAACCCAACTAGTACTGGCATTACATACACTTTCAAAGTGTTTTGAGAAATTAAGTTTTTTTTTCCCGTCATTTGAGCCACAATGGATGACACCGTGGATTTGTTCAACTTCTAAGAACCATAAACTTGGATTTCCTATTCTCTTCCGATAATTCAAAAAGTATTTTATAAGTCCCAACTGACATAAATTTGGTAATTTACATGCATTATTGTGGATTAGTCTGACTCTGAAAGTTCAAGTGCACCATTTTTTTAATAATAAAAAATTGATATGGAAAAATCAAATGTTTCTTTTTCTCTTATAATTCGTAAGATTAAAAATCAAAGTTCAAAAAATACTGTATTGACATCACCAATAAGGTAATTGACCAGTTATATGATAACTTTACAAGCGACACTCCAACCCACTATGGCCATTTGGGCCCAGCGCTCTTCGTTGTTAACTTGCTATGTCCAAGACGCAATAGCATGGCATCACGTGAACTTTTGCAAGGTTGTGTAGTCAGACGTTCAAATGTTTCAATTAGTAACTAAACTCCAGATGATTAATTACCAATTAAATTGTTAATTTCGAGTTAAGATCAAATGTAAATAGATTATAATATGCTTTGAAACCTTAAGGACTCTGCAAAGTTCGAATAATTATTGATTGACAAACGGTCAAATGGAAGAATTGCATGAATTCTTTGGAATAAGAGCACGTGATCAACATTATTGGAGGTCATGCTTGCTCGATGATTGACACTAAACATGAACCGCTGATGGAGATGACCAGAATGCATAGGAAAAGTAGTACAAAAAACCTATAAAAAGAATGGCCGCAATGGCATATCCATTCTGTTGTAGGTAGCGATTCATAATTTGCTTTCCCTTCAATCGTTACCTCTCTTTCCCTGTGATTTTGATTTTATGTTTGTAATCTCTCTGCAAATTGGAAGGAAGAAACAGAAGGAAAATATGACATTTTCCTTTTCTTCGAGATTCTATTAATTTGTTTTTTTTCCTCTTTAATAAAAATCCATTTAATTTGAGTTTAAAAATGATAATAGCGCCATAGCACTAACGTAGACTCATCTAGACGAAAAAATGATAGTGGCCATTTTTGTCCGTCGAAAAAGAGTGCGTACTTTTCTTGAAAATGACATCCCTTTTATCCTCTAACATAAATATATAGGATAAGTATATTAAAAATCTTATAACTTATAACAAAAAGGCAATTTAGTTTTAAAATTTTTAAAAAGTGCAGTTAAGTTCTAAAACTTATTATGAAGGTATAATTGAATCCTAAATTTTTCAAAAAATACAATCAAGTCCAAAAATTTATCAAAATAGTAAAATCATCTTGAAATTTTTAGGATTCAATTACACTTTCCTAATAACTATTAAGACTTAATTACACTTTTTGAAAGTCCTCAATTACACTTTCGTGGTAAATTTGAGGAATTCATTATATTTTAAAAAAAATTTAAGATTTAATTATACTTTCGTGACAAGTTTAGAATTTCATTATATTTTTTAAAATTTTAAAATTCAATTGTACTCTTGCAATAAGTTTTAAGATTTATAATGCATTTATCTCTAAATATAATATATTTTCCCCTTGAGTTGGCCCACCAGTTATATGAGAACTTCAAAGGAGCCTCCAACCCACCGTGGTCAGTGGGCCCAGCGCTCTTCACCAACTAGCTATGTTTATATCGTGATAGCATATGATCAAGGAAAATAAAAGGAAAAGGACAAGAAATGCCGTGTTTTTCCACCTTATCGAGAATGAAGAAAGAAAGAGTTGACGTTAAGGTCGTTGCTTTGTTTCGTCTGTACTTGTCCCGGGGTCTTCCGGAATTGTCATATCTGCGCAAGTTGGCAGAATTACAGTGATGAATTTTTTTTCGTCTGTACTCCTGGCCCATTTCCCAACTAATCATTTTTCAATTACAATTTTTTTTTATTATGATTTAAGGAACCGCGCACCCCATCGATAGTTAGGGAAGTAAATTATGGGGCCGCACGTACTAGCCATCACACACATACAACCAGATAAGTCACCCTATAACGAAGCTGAAATTCGAATTCTCAATTTTTTGTAAGAGGAAGAGAGCGCGAACCAGCAACGCCAACTAGGTGGATGGTTGCAAGTTGTTCGTAGTGCTCAAGTCAAAAAGTACAGTCAGCTGTGCACATTATAAAATTGGCCAACCAAGCGCTTGCTCTTATATGTGTCATTGGCAATTATATGTGTAATTGGCACAATTCAAGAACTGAGCAAAAAATCTCCGCATCCTCTAGTCATTCCAAGCCGAAGTTGAAGGTACTGAAAAATCTTCCTTGATTACTACTTTTCTAAGATGAATTTTCAGTTCCCTGCTGTTTTCTTCCCCCACGGTGTCCTCTTGTTTTTGCGTTGTGCCAATCTTTCTGCTCATGTTCTGGTGTTCCCAGGACTGCCTTTGGCCTGCAGTCCTCTTCATCCATCTTCACAGACAAGTTGACTGCCAATGAATCTTCAGTTCCTCTTGCATCCTCACGCATCCTCACGTTGAAGTCACTCCTGGTATGTGTGTCATTATAAATCTACTTTTCGTGTGCCATCAGTGCTTGTTTCACGTTTGCCCTCTTTGTTTAGTGATATGGTTCTACTGATTTAGTTAACCCCAATAAACCAAAAAGAAAAGAAAAGGAAGAAGAAACAAAAATGGGTAAAATGACTGCTATTGATCCAACCCTATTAAACATAAGGCCATTCGTTTTTTTTTTTTAAAGGTGAAGGGACCTTTAGTTCATACACTGATACATCAAATTTCATTAATGGACGGCCTCGCTCTTAATTTATTAAAAGCCATCTACTTTATATTCAAAGTAAAGTTCAAGTGTATATGTATATTATACCACTGGAGACTTGGAAATCATTGCTTCTTTCATTCTTTTTTCTTTTTCAATAAATAAAAGGGTAGATCCTGAAAATCATATCATTACTTTCCTAATAAAACATAATTCAATTTGATTTCCTAATAACAAAGGAAGCAAGAGGATCTACAAATAAATAAACATTTCAAGCGAGAGAGAGATCAAGTGAAGCACGAGAGTGTATCTCTAGAAGATGTTTGTTAGGTGGTCTAGAACAAGGTGATCATGCAAGAATCTAATGCTACGAAATAAGAAATACTAGGCTAAAGAGATACTACAATCAACATAAAAGTACTCAATCAAGAGCATTCGTCTAAAAAAATTTTTACCCCTATTGTAAAGCTCTAAAAAGTTTGTTTAATTTTGAGTGTTTTTTTTTTTTTTATGACTGAGATGTCGGGGCCAGCTTGCGCGCACCTCGACTATTTCTCGGGGGGGACTAGCACAGCAACCCACCGCCATGGCCCCCCACTTAAATCACAGGCGCTTCTCCGGGGAATCGAACCCAAGACCTCAACGAAGTCCAAGTTCGCCCTAATCAGCTAGGCTACCTATGGGTGGGTTTTTTTTTTTTTAATATCAAAGGATTTTCACTTTTTTTTTAAATACTAAGATAATTCTAAACTAGAATTAACATGAAATACTAGTTCAAATTTAATTTCAAAGCGTTTTCCATTTTTTATTAATTTTCGGAAATTTTATTTTTAAATATTTTTATTCCGAAAATAGGGGTTCGGACTAGGCTGTTGAGCCCAGTCCGAATATGCGCTGAACTTGGACTCTGGGGCTTGGGCCAAGAACTTAACACATGAGCAGAGAAATGGGCTTAGCTACTGTAGCCCAATCCGTCTGTAACCAGACCGAGCCTACATCTGAAAATTCTCAAGCTAAGCCCAAACCCATGAATTTAATTTTAAGCCCACATCTACCAGAGCCCAAGCACACCCTAGCCCACTTAAACCCATGAGTAGCCCAAATCTAATTAAATCAATTAAACTCATGCTAATTTACTCCTCCCCATTTTGTCTTCTTTTCTTTCTTTTTATTACTCTTTTATTTCCTTCACCCCTTCTCCTCTACGTCCTCTTCTTCACGACGTTCCCTTCCTCGAGCGATGTCCTTCACCCGAAGCTCCTATGTTTCTAGACAAACCTCAGCCAAATCTCAAGCCACCGCCGAGCTACCACCCTTCATCAGTCGTCCACCCCGAACGCCACTCGTCGGCCAACCTCCCCACCGGCGGCCGAGAGCCACACCACTCGGCTAGCACCAACAAAATAAGAGAAACGACGGGGCCAAGGTGGCGGGCCCGCAAACAACGCTAAGCTCGAAATCGCAGCAAAATAGTAGGATTACAACACACGGGAACGTTGACTTAACCCCGAACGAGGAATACGGAAGCGGATCTAACTTAAGCATTTCATTGAGCAATTGGAGCGCACTTCTAAAACGCCAGAAAAACGAACCGGCTGAGGCTCAAACTCGCGCCCAGACTTATGAAATACAAGAGCACAGGGACAAGACACAAGGATGACGTGGGCCGGAGTTCGTGTGAGCCGAGCAGCGGCGAGCTCTGGCCCGGCGTGCCCAAGACAGGGCAATAGCAGAGCTGAGGCTAACCTGTTCGGTGAGGATGTAGCCGGGAGAGGTCGTCGGAGCCGAGGTGTTGGGAGCCCTCTCTCTCTCTCAGTCGCTCCCTCTCTCTCGCTCGAATCTCCCTCTCCATCCAATTGAAATCCCCGAAGAACCGAGTCCTTCTCTCTCCTTTTAAACCTGGCCGGCAGGCGCGCATGGACCTTGCCACCGCAAGCTGTCCTGCCGGCCTGGCCCCCGATCGCCAGCCTTGGTCGTCGCTGAGGTTGTGCCTCTGTAATGGGTGAGGGAGAAGGAGGAGGGAAGAGGTCCGCGGGCCGGGCCAAGGACAAAAGGGAAATTGGGCTGGGCTCAAACGGGAAAGAGGAAGAAGGGAAAAGAGAGAAGGCCGGGCCGGCCTGGTCTTGCTTTTTAAAAAAAAAAAATTAAAAAAACTTATAATATTACCTTTTATTTTTTATTTTATTTTTATTTTGATACAATTTTTTTTATAATATTGATACTAGTAATGCAAATGCTCCTAATGTCTATATGCCATGCAATTTAATAAAAATTATTTTTGCTAGGAGTTAAAATTAATCTTTAATTTTCTATGCAATTAATTGATGATTAAATGGGTAATTAAAATTCAGGTGTCAACAAAGGTTTGACTCATAACTTTCTTTCCCCTCAATTGTCCCTCTTTTGTACTATAATCTGTTTTAGTGTTTATATCTTTCTCAAAAATGAAAGTATTAGAGAGGAAAAATGTGACATTTGCTATTGATTCAAGATTCCATTACTATTTTTTTTTCCTTCCCTTTTTGAGGCCTAGTTCTCTAAAGAAGCCACAAATTTAAGGTAAAGTCTCAATTTTGGCCTCAATTTTTTCTTATAAAATCTTGTTAACTTTCACTTCACGCCCAAATATGGTATTGGTTAACTTTTTGTCAACTAATATAGCCGAATGTCTCATGTGTCAACTTCATGTCATTATCTTTTTTCAAGTCATAATTATATATTTATTTTCCATTTTCTTTTGTAGTTTTTCATTTCCTTTCTTCTTCTTCCTTTCACTCGGCAACAACTTGATCAACCTCAAGTTATCAGCAAGATCAACTTAACTCCATAACTCGCCTTCCGCCACCACCTCACTGCCATCGCAGCCCTCTATCCATCACCTTAGTCGTTCATCCTCACTTCAGCCCTCAATCACCATTGAGATGTTTGTTTTCCCCAACACCTCGCCAAATAAATTCACCACTAACGCTTGTACTCTCGACCAATGACCCTTGCTTCCGCTATCTACTAGCGCAACTGTGGCTCGTTCTTGCCATCGCTGAGCTCAGCCAGCGCACTAGAGCTTCAAATTTAGGATCTAAGCTCATGTGAACCCCAAATTTGAGTTCTCGGGTCGGCGGTGTGGAAGTAGGCCGACGGGTGGCGGTTGGAGTGGACAACCGATGAAGGGTGGTGGCTCGGCAATGGCTTGAGCTTTGGATGAGGTTTTTCTAAAAAATTGTTGGACGTTCGGGTGAGTTGAGAGAAGGGAATGCAAGGGAGAAGAAGACAGTCGCGTCAGGGTGAAAGAAAAAGAAATAAAAAATAATAATAATAAAAAGAAAAGAAAATAAGACAATTGGGGAGGAGTAAATTAGCATGAACTTAATTGGTTTGATTAAATTTGGGCTAGTCATAGATTTAAGTGGGCATGTTTGGGCTCTAGTAGATGTGAGCTTAAAGTTAGATTGATAGGTTTGGGCCTAACTTAAGAATTTTCAGATATAAGCTTGATTTGGTTAAAGTCGGATTGGCCTAGTAGGTAAGCCCATTTCTTTCCTAGCTTCTCATGTTTTAAGTCCTCGGCCCAAGCCCGGGAGTCCAAGCTCAGCCCATATTCAGACTGAGCTCAACAGCCCAGCCCGAGTCCCTATTTTCAGATTAAGATATGAATATATTAAAATTTAAAAAATAAAAATTCTGAAAATTCAAAAAAAATTGGAAAAAGATTAGAAATTAAATTGTAGTTCTTAACTAATCAATTTCTTAATGGCAAGTTGTCTCGATAAAGTTATGGTATTTTTTTTGTTTTCTTGTTTTATTTTTCTTTGTTCAATGGTCAAATGTGACAATAATTTACCTGGGCAAATGTGACAGAACCAAGTGATGATTCTGTCCTCATCGTTTCCCTCTAAAATACATCTAAACAATTTCGTAATTGCAAGTTGATTTTTTATGAACAATGAACATAGGCATGTGCACATGGGGTGGAGAGAGAGAGAGAGGGAGGGGGGAGGGAGGGAGTTTGGATAATTCCAAGGTTTGGTTTCTAGAGAACGGCACATTGGCGTGCTGACTGCTAATTGTGTTGATTTCTGTAGTAGCACACATCCAATCCAATTAGTCGAGGATGAAGATCTTCTTCAATTGCAATTCTCTTCAATGAATTTTTAGTTCCCTGTTGTACTTTTTCCCCACAATGTCCCCTTGTTTTTGCCTCAAACTGATATGTCCATTTATGTTATGGTGTTATTAGGACTAGCTTTGGCCTGCATTGCCTTTCATCCATCTTGCAGAATAGTCAGAGTGAAGCCAAGAAATCTTAGTTCCCCTTGCATCCTCACACTGAAGCCACTCCTGGTATGTGTGTCATTTTGGAGTTTTACTCGATGCAAGACATTTTACATCCTTTAAAGCATACAAAATATTATATATGAAATTCACATATCCCTTTTTCAAAATCATCATCACATAAATTGCTTCATTGTCTTCATACATTCTCTTTATTCAAACCCGTTAGTATAAACGGTTGGTCCGACTCTCACTCCAGTTCTCAAAACATTATCTTTGACCAGAGAGACTAGAATGGTTGACTTTAAAGTCTTTTTTTTTTTTTTTCATGAAAGGTGGGTAGAAGAAAATCTTTAATCAAGGGAACTCAACTTTGGTTCTTGTATCTATACATAAAAATTTCTTTACTAGACGAGCTCGCTCTTAATTTATTAGCTTCAACCGATGATCCCAAAGTAAAGTGCAAGTGTATAAGTACGTTATTCCGTTGGGCATTTAGACTTTGGTGCTCTAAACCTGCTTTGTCCTTTATACTAAGAGAGAGGATCCACAAAAGGACAAATGATTTGGAAGTGCAGAAGGGGAGGGGGGGGGGGGGGGGGGGGGGGGGGGGGGGGGGGGGGGGGGCGAGAAGAGGGGGGGGGGGGGGGGGGGAAGGGTTTGAGGGGAGGAGGGGTGCCCATAACTACGAACTGACTCACCAACGATATATACTCATACGTAGAGTACATGATAAATAAGTGCAATTTAATATATATGGTGATGAAGCGATTAATAATTAAATAGTCTCTTTTCACACATTTGTAAGTGAGAAAGGGAAATCCTATGGCAAGCTAATGTAAATTATTGCTCATTAGTCAAAAATTGTCTTTACAAAATCACCATTGATTCCTAAATTATGATAGCCCATTTAATCATTCATTAATTACATAAAAAATTAAGGATTAATTTTCAACCCCTGACAAAGATATTTTTCATTAAATTGCATGGCATATAGACATTAGGAGCATTTACATTATTAATATTAAAATTTGTATAAAAAAAAAAGAGAGAAAAAATTATTATTAAAAAATTATTTAAAAAATTTAAATTATTAAAAAAAGACAAAAAAGGAGTGGGGCTGGCCCCGGCCCTTTGCCTTTTTGGCCTTTTCCTTCCCCGCTGGGCCGGCCCATCCTCCCTTTCCGTCGGCCTGGCCCGGTTCCTTTCTTTCCGGCCTTCTGCTTGTCCTTCACGCTGCTACAGTAAGGACGAGGGGACAGTAGCAGGGAAGGACGAGGTACAGAACAGAGCGGAGCGCCGAGCGAGCAAGCTGTCCCGTTGGGGGCCAGGCCGGTAGCGACAGCTGGCTTGGCAGGAGGCCATGCGCGCTGGACGGCCTTAAAAGGTAGAGAGGGAAGCGAGGCAAGGGGCGGTTTTTGGAGAGAGAAGGACATCTACTCAATTAACAATAAACTTAATAATTTTACAAAATTTAATCCATCAGAAATTACGAAAGGCATGGTTAATTGATGATTAATTGATTTTCAAACAGAGAAGGATATCTACTCAATTAACAATAAACATAGAAGGTGGAGAGGAAATGAGAGAGAAAAAACGTAGGGTGAAATGGTGACTGACCTTGTTTCCAAACATAGAAGGTTATTTTGATCAAATAAAATATTTGTCTCATGCCAAAGAGGGCTAAAAATAGCCTGCCCTATTTATTTTATCCAAAATAAAGCATCAGCATCGAAATTTTTACTTGGTGCAATGTTATACTTTAATTTAAAATTTCTCACATTTAGATGTGGCCATTTCTGGTAAGCTCTAAAAAGCACCAGTTGTGGATGGTAGAAACATCAAAACAATCACCAGCTATCATAGAAGTACACAGCATTACTTATTGTTTTTTTGTGAAATCATAAAAATGAAAAGAAAGGTTTCAAGCTTTGAAATATTGAGAAAAAGTTCTAAATGGTGGACTGGTAACGTGTTGCTTGTCCAGGTAAGATCATCTGCAAGGTCTCCACACAAACTAGTAACGGGTTACTTGGGTGCACCGAGTGCAGTGAGCCATCATCGGGGAGCAACCAAGTTTTTTTCCCAAGTAACTCTATGTTCTAAGCTACTCTAGCTTATATTCCACAGTCTCTGTTTGTTCCCATCGCCCTTGCTTCCGCAGACACCGGGCTCTCTCTCTCTCTCTCTGGTTTTGGTTAGTTCTGTTCTCTTTTCAGTTTCCTTCGCACCCTTTTTGTTTAAGCGAATACTAAAAGGAGGCAACAAGAAGAGGAACAAAAGAGGGGGGGAAAGGGAAATTCTGGAAAGCAAAGAAGAAACCATGGGTGAGACATTTGCTGCCTCCGTTGCATCGAATCTAGTGTCCAAACTCCTCGAGTGCCTGTTTGCTCCCATTGGACGCCAATTTGGGTATGTGCTGCGCTACAAGAACTACATCAAAGATCTCGAAAATGGAGTCAAGGAGCTAGAAACTGCGAGGTTATGCGTGCAGAGCTCTGTCGATGAAGCGATGTATAACGGAAAATCTATACACACTCATGTTGAGAATTGGTTGACGAATGTGGAGGAGGAGATCGAGAAGGCCGATAACCTGTTAAACAGTAACGAGAGAGCAAAAGATGCTTGCTTCCGTGGTTGGCTTCCCAACCCCATGGTGCGCCACCCAATTGGCAAGAAGGTGAAGGAGATGACTCAAGTCATTCAGGGACTCCATAAGGAAAGCAACAATAGTACCTTTCAAAAGGTCTATCGGGAGAATACTCCCAAAGGAATCGTCACTGCTACAACTTCTACTGCAAGATATTCTCACAGGAAGGAAGATGTCTTGGAGTCGAGGGCTTCAATCTTGGAGGATGTAATTAAGGCTATAACTGATGACAAGGTCTGTGTGATTGGGGTGTATGGACCAGGGGGGGTTGGTAAGTCCACGCTTATGGAGGATGTCGAAAGCCGAGTTAAGGAAGAGCAGCTATTCGATGTGGTTGCCACGACAAATGTATCACGAAATCCAGATATAATAAGAATTCAGGGAGAAATCGCTGACGCACTAGGCTTGAATCTGGCGAATCGGGAAACTGCTCGTGGGAGAGCAAATATTTTGTGTGATAGGTTGGAGAAATATTCTGAGAAAAAGATTCTAATAATTTTAGATAATTTGTGGACAAAGCTAAAGTTGAAAGAAGTCGGAATCCCTTGCGGACGCGATAATAAAGTAAAAGGCTGCAAATTATTGCTAACGTCAAGATATCAACATGTTTTGTGCACTGAGATGGGCTCTGATTGCGAATTCCGACTCAATGAATTAAAGCATGAAGAAGCACGAATACTTTTCGAAAGGACAATAGGGGACAGAGTTAACGATCCTCAATTTAAGAGCTTTATAGATAGAATTGTTGGGAATTGTGGAGGCTTGCCTCTTTTGATTTTCTCGGTGGCAACAAGGTTGAAGCGTGGAGATTTGACTGCATGGAGGGTTGCTTCGACCGGTATAGAAGGGTCCGATGTAAAGTCAATGGTGGAACTAAGTTGCAATGACTTGGGAGATGAGAGGATCAAATCATTGTTGTTTGTTCTTGCTCTAAACTTTGGGAGATGTAACATAAGGGATACTCTTATCTACTGCATGGGTTTGGGTTTATATAAAAAATTCAGCAAGACCATTGAAAACGCTAGAGATAAGTTGATTATGGATTTATCTCACTTGCGAGACTCTTCTTTGTTGCTAGGAAGTGACCCGAAATGGTTGAGCGTGCATGACTTATTTATTGATGTGGCCATCTCCATGCATGATAAATTTATTGACATGGAGTGGAACGCCTTGGTCGGGAGAAGGGATTTTGGGTTTAAAGAATGGTCTAAGTATGACCTCAGAAAATGCACCGCAATGGCCTTTAATTATGTTGGCATTGATGAGCTTCCTGAAAAATTGGATTGCCCGAACATGAGGATTCTTTTGTTACTTGCACACAATCGATTTCTCAAAATGCCCGAGTCATTTTTCGAATATATGGAGAGGCTTCAAGTCTTGGACTTGACTGGCTTATCTTTTACCTCTCTCCCTTCGTCAATGGAGTTCCTTGAAAACATCAAGTCACTATGTCTTGATCAATGCCATTTAGAGGATGTGACTGTTCTTGGAAAGCTAAAAGGATTGCAGTTCCTTGGTATCCTCAGATCGACAATTGCTCGGCTGCCCAAAGAGATGGGTGAACTAGCAGAATTGAGATTTTTGGACTTGAGAGGGTGCTTCATGCTCAAAATTATTGAACCTGGCGTGCTTGAAAGCATGGTTAATTTAGAAGAATTGTATATGCAAAACAGTTTTGATCTGTGGGAGGCCGAGGATAAAACCCCGCGAAGCAACGCTAGCCTGGCTGAGTTCAAGAACATGAAAAAGTTGAGCACTTTACACATCGCCATTCCTCGTTCAGCCACTCTCTCAAGAGACCTACCATTTGGGAAACTGAAAATGTATGAAATCCTAATTGGGGACGTTTGGAATTGGTCAAATGAATACAATGAATCCAGAACTTTGAAGCTCAAGCTAGATTCGGGCAATCTTCTTCATGAAGAGTGGGTGCAGCGATGTTTGCAAAGAGCACAAAATCTCCACTTGGTGGGATTGCGAGATAATCACAGCATACAGGATTTGTGCTTCGAAGGTTTTCAGGAATTGAAGTATCTTCACATACAAAATAACCCCTCACTTCACTACGTTGTTCACTCCACGGAGGATATCCAGTGCACCGCATTTACGAAATTGGAATCATTGTTTCTTGAGAATCTAAAGAACTTGGAGAAGATTTGTAGCGGCCGTCTTGCCCTGGGATCCTTCAGCAAATTAAAGATTGTGAAATTGGATAACTGTGGTGAAATTAAATATTTGTTTCCTTCATCCATGATGGGAATCTTCTTGTAGCTAGAAAACATTGAAATAAGCAGTTGCCACTTGATAAAGCAAATTGTCGCAGATGCTGAGGCAGATGAAAATGGAGATGAAATAGATGTTGATCCCAAAGTGAAGTCATGCAATTTGCGTTTGCTAACATTACGAAACTTATCAGAGATGAGAAGCTTCTATAAAATCATGGACCATTTAGTTGTGCTCTTTGACAGACGACAGGTAAATTTCATGTTTTCTAAAATGCTCATATTTTTCTCATCTAGGCCATCCTAATAGGAGAAAAGTTTCTCCGGATAGTCCTAAGATCCATGAGTTACAAATACGAACATTGCCTTTAATTCCCACACACCGTGTGGACTTTGAAAAAAATTGACTTGTTGAAATATCTACTTTGGAGAAAGGCGTTTCGTGTAATTCGACAAAGTAATATGCATTTATTAACTATACGAAATAAGACTTTAGCAGCATTTGGATTGTTTAGTATTTTGTGATAAAAACTATTGATTTTATTCAAATGTGGTTACTTAAACATTTGATTTATAAACACATTGAAAATATCGACTTTAGAGTTATCTCAATTTGTTTTTGATATGTGGTAATTATTAATGTGATACGTTTTGTATTTTATAGTAAATGAAATTTTATGCATGGGTATTATAGAAGAGTCTAATAGCACATATAAAGATTTTTTAATTAAGATAAAATAATGATTTAATTTTTCAAAATGTAATTGCGATGTGACATAGCATAAAAACGTCTATATTGGTTAATTGCACCTCATTTTATATGTTTTATGTTATCAACATAGTTAAAGAAGCACCATGCAATGTATCAATTTTTTAAATCGTAGCTCAGAGATAGTATATACGACCAATTATAATTTGTATGACCTTCATTTAGTAATTATGGAAAATTGTAAGATTATATTTTATTTGCTTGATTAAAGGGAATAAAACAGAACCAAAAAAAATCCCGGTGAATTTAACTTAGTGATTATGTGGGGAAAAACATCCAGATCAATTGATTAAATTAAATTATTTTACGATTTTCATCTTAAGT
>MU091134.1:0-14639 GCA_014858505.1 Corymbia citriodora subsp. variegata
CTAAAAGCAGAATAAGAAACAAGAGTGCTCATTTCATTTAGTTTACTTTCTCCTAGCTAGAGTCATTTCGTTCACTTGAATTCCATGGAAGTTATGTAGACGATTGGCAAATAATTTGAGATATATCTTCTTGCTTTTTAAGGATTTGGCTGCGCACTCAACTCAAGAACTTCCTCGTCCTTTCTCTGTCTTTCATTTCTTTTCACCATCTGAGAATACATAACTTTTGGTGTATGAACCCAAGGTCAAGAAATTATTGGAACCATCGTTATGATTAAATATAATCATCGGGTGACATATTACGTGATAATTGAATGTAATATTTTATTTAAAGAACCCACTCTCATATGACACAATATCTTACTAATTGTTTCTTTTTTATTGTTGTAATACGGCTTAAGATATATTAGAAAGAATATAATTTACTTATAATATGCATGTGCCGTAGAGTTAGATAAAGCGAAAAAAATAAAAGACAGTTGTAAAAGTCGACCGGAACACACCTAGTAGGTGTGCTAAACAAAGAAGAAGGCAAAAGAAAAATAATTGAGGACCTATCTTTCTCTGTGATAATTAGCTACTACAAAAATTCAATATTTCTGATGATTCCGATCTTTGGCTTTTCTATTTTTCTTTTTTTTTCTTCTATTTTTTTTTTTTTTTTGCCACAAGAAGATAGTCCACTTCCGGTGGATGTCTCCATTATGATTTTATTATTGGATTGTGTTATATTATCCTAACAAGGCCTATTTTACTAAAGAGTTTATTCTTTAATAAAAAAAAATAGAAACATAGAATAACTTTTGAAGCAAGGCGGATAAATTTGTTGCGAAACCTTCAAGTTCGTTTGATATCATCTTGGATAAATCTAATCTAATCCCAAATATAGGACAAGGACACCAGAATAAATCTTGATGCCTTGTTCTTCTTTTCCATGAAGAACAAGCTACTCAAGGGATGGGAATCACACTGAAAATTTTTGCGTTTACAAAATCAAACTTCCAAGACACTCCATTACAATTCATTCTTCCACTAAATTAACTTAGTGCTACAGAAATTATGAATGGTAGAAGAATAGAGTGAATTCACTTATATAATATGCTCAAATCGAAAGGGTTAAAGAAACCCACCAATCTACCAATCATGAGAGATCCAATTTGGTTTAGTGGGGGTGGTGGCTGTGGCCCCGCCAGACCTTTGAAATCCGAATCAATCCATCCCTACACAGCTTTTGAGAATGATAAGCTTTTTGACGTTTTTAGATGTGTTTGACACTCGAGATTGGAGTTGAATCTTGGCTTGATTGACTAACTTAGATTTAATTCGGAGAAAATGAGAGGGGAATCCTCATTTCTATGTGCCATTGCATTCGTTTGGGAAAGTGCAAATATACATACTTTCGGGAGGGAATGATTAGCTTTTTGACGTTTTTAGATGTGTTTGACACTCAAGATTGGAGTTGCATCTTGGCTTGATTGACTAGTTTAGTTTTGGTTCGGGGCAAAAGAGAGGCGAATCATCATTTCCACGCGGCATTGCATTCGTTTGGGAAAGTGCAAATGTACATACTTTGGGTGGTACAGGTTGCTGATGATCTATCCTCTTTTAATATCTCTTGATCTTGACATTTATTGCCTCATTCCTTAGCCTAATAAACATTTAACGGCCATTTTGTTTTCCCTTCAATTTTGTCCTTCTATTGAACCTAGTTGTTAACTTCTCGACATGTTACTCACATTTCTTATATAGGGAGGATAGAACTTATCATGAGCTTGGTAGCCTAGATTTTCACCTGAGAACTTGAGTCAAATAGGCCCGAAAAGTTTTTTTAGATATGTCTGAGCAATGTTATTTAGTTACAAAGCCCAGCATAATATGGTAGGGCTTGATATGACCTAGCTTAATTTTGTTACACTTGATGATCATCAATAAGGGAGAAGTTTATTATTTCAATAAGCCTAGTCTATATATACAAATTGGAAAAACAAAAATTCCAGTCAAGGCTTCATTGTATGTTAAAAAGTTATAAACGTGTCAATTTGAAGTTTTTTGTGATAAAAAATTTAGATTAGGATAAATTTATCACAATGTACTAATTTAAAGTTTTTTGTTTTTTATATTTTTATTTTCTTTATATTGTTATATTTAACATTTTCGAACGCTGCCCAGTTGTCCCTGATGTGACGGAGGTATTCCCCTTTCATAAAGCGAAACTGCTTGAAGGAACTTGAGTGTCCTTCGTAGACCCTAAGAGCACCCCAAAAGTCTCAGACATCAACCTCCTGAACGACTATCAAATGTCCGCTCGTCTTGTCTTCATGGATTTTGCCTTCGAAACCGTGACCGCTGGATCGACGTAAATCAAGTTCAGAAAAACAGGGATTCCCAAGTTTACATCGTTTCAGCCAGACTCGCCACGTGAATCATGAAGATTCAATTGTGCACAGCTAATAGAGAGGGGCTTTTAGCGGCATATTAAGACTCGCCCATTGCAAATGGTTTTGTGTTGCAGCAATATTTTAGAGATCAGACGCTTCCGATGCATGCATACAACAAACGAGACATCATTCAAGGACGGATCATGTACAACATGAGTCTGGGGAGCGGTCGCATCACATTGGGCAACGTACGACTTTGGTGTTGAATAAGGAAGAGTTTTGAGAGATCAATATCAATTAGTCAATCCATAAAAATCATTGATTTGGACACACATCAAGAGAGTCTAATTGCAACCACGACTAGCTGGTCAATGTGAATGCGACCGATAAATATAATATCATATCCTCACCCCTCTGGCGCTCTGTCATCCATCCACTTTGTTATTATTAGTTTTCTTTCCCATTACAAACATGTTACTAAGTAAATTCTCCAATAACAAACAACCATCGAATGACAAATCTTTTCATAATTCAAAAGAGGATCCAATTGGCTTAGAGGTGAACTAGAGAGAGACTATATGGCCAAGATAAAGTGAGAGATCGACATAACAATGTACAAATAAAGGATGTAAATCATCATGATAAGAGGATGTACAATCCATTGAAAAATGCAACGGAATCATGAATCGCTACCTTTGTGGTCTGATTCCAGGTGCATTGATAGGGCGTTGACATACTTGACATTTAATCTACATAATCAGGCAAATCATAGATGGAAGATTCGAATGCAGCCTTAGAAAAAGTTGCGGCCTACTAAAGATTAATTGATAGTAACTAGTAAGTTACCACATGATATGAGTAGTTAACAACATGAACCCAAGCATATGGTTTCCACTTAAATGTCGCTTGACAAAACTTACCAACAGAACCCACTCTAATAGTTGTGTTACAAAATGATCTCACCTTAGAAATGCTTCAGTTATGAAATATTTAGGCATGATAGTGTCTGCAACTAGGTATACAAAATGAGGGGAAAAGGGCAAAGCAAAAGTCTTAATGAGGGCAACTCACCGATGTGCGATTGCTTCAGGTAAAAAATCTTCCGCCCAACCATGATAATGTCCTTTTCATTAGGAAAAGTGTCAGAAAAGTCATAATCATATTGCATTAGTGCCCAATTTAGTCATAGACCTATTAACAAAACCAATTTGATTATAAATATTTAGAGTTAATGCCAATTTAGTTATAAACCTTTTGATTTGATGTCAATTCAGTTTTATATCTTTTAATGGTGCCGATTTAATCATAAACATTTTGAATTAATATCGATTTAATCATAAACCTTTTGATTTGATGTCAATTTAATACTTAGCAAAAATTAATCGAAATGACTAAATTGGCACCTAGTCAAAAGTTTTAGGACTAATTTGGCAATAGTTCAAAAGATTTATAACTAAATTGACAACATTAAAAGGTTTAGGACTGAATGACATCAAGTGAAAAGGTTTATAACTCAATTGGTATTATTATAAGGTTTAGCATTAAATTAGTATAAATGTAATAGGTCTATGACTTTTCTAACACTTTTCCCCCTTTCCACTACTCAAGCACAAGTTGAAATTAAAGTCCCCCTCTCCCTCCGTGTGGAAATTCCATCAACCATAGGAAGTACATGGTCAACAAACACCATTCTATAAAAAGAAAAAGAGAGTCCATGGACACCGCAAAGGTCACTGTTGCCATTCTATGTCAAAATTAGAAGTGTCAATATGAGTCATAAACCCATATTATGACTCACTTTTTGTTAAATATGTCAAATATGAGTCAAGTGTAAGTTAAATATGGGTCAAATATGGGTTAAGTGTAAGTTAAATATGGGTCAAATATGGGTTAAGTGAAAGTTAAATATGGGTCAAATATGGGTCAAGTGAAAGTTAAATATGAGTCAAATATGGGTTGAAGGTAGACCCATTATCTCTCTCCTTCCATCCTCTCCTCTATGCGTTCTCAACTTCCGTTGCCGATCTCGCCATCACGCCGCCATCACCATCATCGATCCCGAGCTTGCCATCGCCGATTGGAGCTCCGCTTAGATTTGGGTAGGCAAGCCGCAACAGAGCTTCGACTGGTGAGCCCTAAGCTCGCTAATCGGAGCTCGACCTAGATCTAGACAAGCGAGTTGCGAGATCATCGGCCTTGGCTGAGCTGCGGCTCGCCCGAATCTAGGTAGGCGAGCCCCGAACTTGCTAGCCGCAACAAAGTTCGCGGCTTGCCCGAATCTAGATAGGCGAGCCCCGAACTCACTAGCCGCAACAAAGTTCGCGACTCTCTCGAATCTAGGTAGGCGAGCCCCGAACTCGCTAGCCGCAACAAAGTTCACGGCTCGCCCGAGTCTAGGTAGACAAGCCTCGAACTCGCTAGCCGCAACAAAGTTCGTGGCTCGCCCGAGTCTAGGTAGATGAGTCTCGAACTCACTAGCGACATCAAAGTTCATGGCTTGCCAGATCCGGGCGAACTTGAGCTTGACTACTGCTAGTGACCTCAGTGGATCCTAGATCGGCCGAACCTCAAGTTCGTCGGCCTTGGTTGAGTTCGGGCTCGCTGGCCTGCGTCTTGGCAAGTCACCATCGGGTGACACCAGTAGAGGAAAAGGGGGAAGAAGAAGGAAGAAGAAAGAAAAGAGAAAAGAAAAGAAAGGGAAAAGAAAAAGAAAAAGAAAGAAAAAATAAAATAAAATAATAAAAAATTCAAATTTTTAAAAATAATTAAAAAATCGTTTTTTTTAAATTATTTTCCAAAAACTATTTCAATTTAGAGGTATCCGCATTTTTATATGTGAAAAGTTTAAAGTGGACTAAATAAGTGGGAGTAGATTTTCTTAAATTAAGTTAAAATATTAATATGTGTTGGTAATATGGATTAAGTATGGGTCGGGTATGGGTTGGGTTGGGTATGGGTCATCAAAATTATATTGCATGAAAATGGGTCAAAATGAGTTAAATGGGTCGATATGGGTCAGACCATTTTCGACCCGACCTAAATCCGACCCAACCGACCCATTTGACACCCCTAGTCAAAATTACGGTAAAAAAAGACATTTGATTGCTTAAACAGTATCACGGTTCACACGTACACTGCCAATAGAGCCTAGAGCGAAAAAGATTCTGCAATCGTTCCACCAAAAGCAAGAAATGTGAAATCAATTCCATATCAGGATAAAAAAATCAACATTGGAAAGGACAAGCAAAAGCCACGCAAAAATAATAACACCATTGCAAAGAAAAAGAGAAATCTCTTTAACATCCTATCGCAGCAAGAGATCGCTCGGAAAAGCGGAGGAGCTAAGACCAACATCACTATAGGGATAAGTTATTCTAAAAGTTGTAAACATATTATATTTTTACCAATTCAGTCATAATTATTTTAATTTTGTCAGTTGAATTATAAATATTTTTAAGTTTTGTCAATTAAGTCTATCTAGTCAATTTTGACTGAAAATCACTAATATGAATGCTGGCCATTCTAGTTGATATTAGCACTAACATGAATAATTTTTAAAAATATTTTAATATTTTTCAAGTTTTTATTAAATATTTTTCTTTGTTCTTTTTTATTTTCTTCTTTTTTCCTTCATCTTTTCTTCATCTTCTTCTTTTTTCCAGATTGGCCGGCAAGGGTCGACCTCCTCCCACAAGCTCTGCAACACGAATTCGCCAAAGAAAATGCGGGGAAAAGAAAGTTTACTGGTAATGGGCATTTGAAAGTTTCAAGAAGCCATTTTTAGTGCACGGTTCAGGAATGTCAAAGAATCGCATGCGTGCCGGAGACTGGGCATTACGTGGGAGATTCCATGGCTCAATGTCAAAATGTCGAGGACAGGGATGACACGATGAAGCTTGTCTTGCTTACAACATGTATTATTAATCACCCCACGTAAATGATCTCACTGCACAAGTATATATAGCAAAACAGAACTACGACGCGATGTGTGTTTGCTCGGGCGTGCCTGCGTGTGTGAGAGAGAGAGTTGGAATCTGATAAATAAAAAAGAAAAAGAAAAAGGGACTCTACAAATTTAATAAACAAAACTAATCTACTATGTGATTTTTTTGTACGATACGTGGTCCTAAAAATAAGTGAGTTATGAGTACTTTCAGAATACTTATTTAGTATATTTATTAAGAAATATACTAAATTTTCAAAACATTGATTATACGTAACGTGAAAAAAGACAATGCATCAAATACTGTAAAGTTTTCTTATTCGGTTGATTGAGAAGTGATTTAGGGTTATAAGATTAATTTTATAAACCATTAGTAGAATTCATTGTCTTGTTAGAGAAAGGAATTATCAAAAATGGAAAGCGGTTAATATCATAAAAAATAAAAAAATTGGTATGCGTATGACAAATTTATTCCAAACTAATTTTTTGACCATCCAAAACTTCAAATTGATACACTTGTAATAAATTTACTTTAAAATAATTTTTCGATAACCAAAAACCTCAAACAAGTACATTTTCTGACAAATTTACACTTCGTTAATTTCCATTAAATTGAATTTATATCATAAAAAAATCACAAACCGATACAACAATAATAAACGTATGATAAAACCCCAAACCAATATACTTGTTAATTGCCATGTGTCATTCAATTCAGTAATTTGATTGTAAAATTCAACAGAAACTAATGAAATGTAAATTTATCAAAGATGTACATATTTAAGGTTTTTGGTGGTCAAAAATTAGTTCCAAGTAAATTTTCCATAAATATCTTAATTTAGTGATTTTTTGTAGTATTAACCCTATCTTATTGTAAGCCTTGTAGATTGGGAATCCACCCAAGACACATGGGTTGAATAGGCCAGAAGAGTTCTTTTGGGCAAGCCCGAACAAAGTCATTCAATTATAAAACCTCATATGACATGATATGGTTCAAGTTGACCCCGTTCAACCTTGGCATGCTTGTTAATCATCTCTAATGGAGATGTTTATTATTTTGATTATGCTAAACTATATATACAAAAAGGAAAAACGAAAATTTCAGCAAAAGCCATGTGATGTGTTAGAAACTATAACAGAAAATCCATTACAAAATATGGTAAAAGGAAAGCCGAGGAAAGTAGGCACCTCTTCTACCTTCTCAACTTATGCAATCCTATCTATTTTGTCATGGACAATCCATTGATTTATGACATTGTTGACTCTGCATTATTCTACTTACTTTTATTGTTTACAAGGGAGATTACCAAAAAATTATAAGTCTATTGTAATTGTGTTAATTTAATTATGAAATTTTTTTTACTAATTCAATCATAAACCTTTTATAATTGTGTCAATTCAATCTATTCAGCAAAATTTGGCCGATCGGTGTTGACGTGGACATCGGGTGGCACTGACCATCTTTCTTACATTAATGTGGCAGTTTTTTAATAATATTCTTTTTGAATTTTTTTTATTTTTTATATTTTTTTTCTCTTCTTCCTCTTTGGCTTCTTCTCCATGCAGTCCAAGGGCCGCAACCCTCACCGGCAATGACGGCGATGGCCTTGCCCAAATTTAGGCTAGTCTTGGGGGCCACAAGATAGGTCAGCCTTGCCATGGCCTTATTGCAGGCAAAGGCAGCCTCACCCACAGCTGGCAAGGTTGTGGCGAGCTTAAGTGAAGGCAAAAGGAGCCTAAAACCTCCTCTCTCTCTCTCTCTCTCTCTCTCTCTCTCTCTCTCTCCATGCTTCTATCGATTTGAAACTCGGACACCCACCAACCAAAAGTGAATCTTTTCAAGCTACTGAACTCAAATGATGGATGTTCTCTTTTGGGTTCGATTAAATCAAAACAAAGAAAAGCATTTGTGCTCAAAGATGGAGGAAAGATTTAACTTAATGATGGGTCGGGAGCTAAAATGGGGGAGCACAAAGAAAAGCATTTGATCAGATGGATTGAATTGACATAATTGCAAAAGATTTAGAACTGGATTGGTTTAAAAAAATTTGCAATTGAATTGACACAATTGCAATAAATCTATGATTTTTTTGATAATTTTTCCATTTACAAGGACACTTAGAATATTTAGACAATATCTTATTTAAGAAAAAAAATCACATTTGAAACTAGTATAAATAATGTAAGAATTGTCACCATTAAAAGTATCTCAAATTATGCAAAAAAGGAAGGAGAATTCAAAAAGAAAATGCATTAAGCCACGGCTCAACTGCTTAGATCTGGTGCAACCATTTGTCGATGATAACCTCAGCCCAACTCTATCGAGAGGGATGTAACCACTCAATCTCATAGTCCACTTAAAATGTATCCCAATCAAACATTTTAGTACAAAGATAAAAAATCATACTTTTTAATTTGCGAATTGTTTCAGATATTATCATCTCTAACATGGTCGTCTTATAAAATATTCTCTCATGATAAGATAGGAGTGAAAAGGAACCAACAATCAGGCTTTTTCGGGAATATATAAAAGTTTGTCCCGCATATGACGGAGATTTTCACGACTTTGTGCTTTCATTCCATGTTCACTATTCATATCCTTCACGTCCTTCCCCGGATGAGAAGGGGTGAAACACCCGTTTTCTAAAGCGAAATAGGTTGAAGAGATTGGAGAGTCCCTCGTGGACCCCCACAAGCACTGCAAAAAAAGTCTCAACACATCAATCACTTCAATGAATGACCATGCTTGATGGTCTTGTCTTCATGGGTTTGCCTTCAAAACCTCAACCCACGGTTCAACGTAATTCATGTTCAGAACAACAGGGATTCGCAACCTTAACTGACTAGTGAATCAAGAAGCTTTGTCGTGTTTAGCTAATAGAGAAGGGGTTTTAGCCTTAGAAAAGGCCATCACCCATTACAAATGCTTTTGTATTCCATAAGAATATTTTAGAGGTTACATGATTAAGATGGATTCATTAAATAAATAAACGATAAAGATGAAATATATCTGATGAAGTCACTCCGCATCTTTTTCAGTAACATACCACGTTATTGTCGTTGAATGAGAAGAATTTCAAGACATCAATACTAAACAATCTATAAAAAATTTCTTGCGTTGAAGAAATAGCTTAGATTCACATAACCTACCCCATTACTGCTAATTCCAATCCAAAATTATGGTTTTGAAATTTCCACGAGCAAAGTCAACATCCCAAGGGAAACATCCCACCTTCCTAGAACACACACCAAGATGACTAATTTGACATTATATCTGTTACAACCTATCTTTTCTATTTGGAGGGAAGAAACATAGGATTGGCGCATAACTTATGGCCCTTAATTAGGCACGAGCTCTCTTAAGCTTGTAACTCTTGCAACATTAGCACATTCAATTCTAGCTTCAATTAACACTATGAGAATTTTCAAATGTTGCAACGTTGCAACATTGAAGTTGCTATTAGCCTATTAGGGTTGGTTGGAATCCAAGTGAAACATGGAAGTACACCTCACTTCATACAAACTAGAAAATCTAAAGTCGGGAACTTGATTATACTAATTAATAAAATAGTGCAATTTTAATATCTAATCTTGTTCAAAGACTAACTAAAAATGTGCAATCAAATAATATATAATAAAAATACACAAAGCTAACATTCATTTTCTAAGAGCACACAATATCCTAATATAAAGTCTTAACAGCTTTCAATTTTGAGCTAAGGAAAAAAAATTATCAAATATTTTCACGTATATTAAAAGAAAACTACTCAAAATCTAATTTCTAATTTTTCCTATTTTAGAAAAAAAAATTCGGAATTTTAAAAAAAAAAATTTCTAAAGATTTTAGAATTTTTGTGGCAATTTTTGAAATATCTTTCCTAAAAATGTATATTTAAAAAAGAAATGATTTTAAACTAAAAAGGTGGGGACCCGGGTCGCTAGGCCTCCAGTCGGGCTGGGCCTGACATTCAAAGTCAGTCCAGCTCAAAACGCAAGCCCAACCCTAAAAATAAGATAAATTAAACCCAGCCCACTGGCAGTGAAAACTCTAGCCAGTAAGAAAAGGAAAAAAGAAACAAACACATGCCTACGCCGAACAAAGCCCGGACCTGACCCGGCCCCGGAATGGGGAATCAAAATCGATGGCGGTGGCGAGGGAACAGCGAAACGGCCAAACGGTCGACGCCCGGAACGCTAAAAATCAGGGGAACGCCTCGACTGGACAGGATGATGCCCGGGCGACTCGATTCCGGCCCAAAACAACGAAACAAAACCGGATCTCATTCATACATTTTATCGAACAGGTGGAGTGCATTATCAAAACAAGAGATTCTTGGCTCAACCAGGACTCAAACCCCCGCTGGAGATCTCGACACACAAGGTAGGCAGCTATGGAAACAAAATTTAAGGGTGACATGGGCCGGAGCTCGAGTGAGCCGGACGGCCGCTAGCGCCGGCCCAGCGTCGCCAGAAACAGGGCAAAACAGAGCAAAGGGAGGGGGGAAGGAAGATAGGGGCGCCGGCGAACGCGTTCCCTACCCAGCTTGACGGAGGCGAACGAGGGCAAACTCGATAAACCAGACCACGTCCGGTCGCCTCGCATGCCTTCGAGTTGGGATCTTCGGGAAATTGACTCCAAACAGTAGAAATCCATAAAAAAAAAGATGGGCCGAGACCTACCGGGGCTTTGGCGCGGACAGGGGGCACGGCGATGGGTTGTCAGCCGCGAATCGGGTACATTGGATGACAGTCTATCTCTCCCACTCTCTGCTCTCGCTCGAACTCTCATTCACGATTTCTCTCTCTCTGTCTCGGCCTCTCTCTCACCCGCGCTCCCTCTCTCGCTTTTAAGGGATACTGGCAAGCACACATGGCTTCTGCCACCGCCAGCTTGCTGGCCGGCCTGATTCCCGACCCAAAAATGGCGCTTCCGACTCCCTTCTCTGTCTCTGCCTCCTGTACTCTGTCTCGTACGAGCCTCCTTTTGCAGCGAGCGTAAGAGGTGTGAGGGAGAAGAGATGCAAGGGCCGGGCCGGGGAAAGAAAGAGGGAAAGAAGAGGCCGGGCCCGGGGAAAAGAAGAAAGAAGGAAGGAGAGGAGGAGGCTGGGCGTAGGCGCAAAAAAAGAAAGAAAGAAAGAAGGGGCCAGCTCGGCCCAGACAGAAAGAAAGCAAGAAGGGGCCAGCTCGGCCCGGACAGAGAGAAAGGAAGAAGGGACCGCCTCGGCCCGGCCCCGTTTCGTTTTTCTTCTTCCAAAAGAAATTAATTAATTTTTGATTTTTTAAGGCAAATACTCCTAATACCTATATAATTAAATTAATCCCTAATTTTTTATATGATTAAATCCTAAATGAATAACCAAATTAAGGTTTCAACATGCACATGATCAATAAATTTAATATCATGTTCGACCCCTCTCGCACTCTATTGGCCATCTACCCTATTTTAATTGGTTACTTCCAATTTGATTCCATTACGAGCATATTATTAAGTAGATTTTCCAGTGATAAATTACATTTATCGAATCACAAAACTATTCTTTCTTTTATGCCTCAGTTTCTAGCTTACCCTAATAGACTAGTGGCAATTTCTTATTTGAAAACCCTTATAATGTCAATGTGACTTAATATCAAATATCTCAATATCACGCAAGGTATGAGATTGGGAGAGCTCGTACCTAATTGAGGATCACGGCCCGTCTTTTAAGCAAAACCCCTGAACTTACGTCTTTTGCTCTCTAGATAGAAAAGGTAGGTCATGGACAAGACATTTTTAGTATATTTCCTAATTTATTTACTAGAGGCTTTATCTTATTAGCAGTAGAATTGGATTATATTTGCTGTTCTTCGTGCATTTCCAATCGATGACATGAAAGGAAGAAGTGCGCAATTCCTTTTGCAATTTGATAAATAAAATCGATTATTGCTCTATTTTATGGCCATAAACCTATGCCGTCTAAATTTTTAATAAATTTTGTTAAAAAGTATCCCTCTCATTAAGTAAATAAGAAATATTACAATTTTTGAAGTACTAATTATCATCATAAACTGAATTCATTTAGTATACATTAGAATCATATAGTTTAAAAATCAATAAATTATTGTAATAAGTAGATCTCAAAACATGATAGAACATAAATTTACGATTCTACATGTATATTATCGTGCAAGTCAATGGGTAAATCATATCCACCCATTTTGTAAGTCATATTTTATCTTAATGGGTCAAAAATGGGTCACATATTTTTACCCATTTTCAACCCACCTATGGAATGAATGAGTCATTTTCGACCAATTTTTAACTCAATTATAAAACATGTTTTTCTTTTTTAAGTCATCCTTAAGCTCGGTGAGTGGTGGTAACTTATCAGGCCGCTCGCCTCCACCCTGTCTCAATTTATAGGTTTTTTTACAAAGATTTATTTAATTGGTGAAATTCTTTAAAAATATTTTAATTTATAGGTTTTTTACATTTTTTTAATTTGATTTGAAGTTTTATTCATTTAGCATAGAGTTTAGAATGAGTTTGAGTTCATCTACAATAATAATGGCTTTTAGCAATACATGTTGGGTCGGGTCGGGTATGGGTCACCTGATCTACATTACATGAATATAGGTCAAAACGGGTTAAATAAGTCAATATGGATTAGACCATTTTCGACTCGACCCAAACCTGACCTGACCCACTCATTTGAGAGGTCTACTCCACAATGGGGTTTACTAAGGACACACATGATAATTATTCTATTTCTAATTAGAATTATTTTTCTGTTTTAGGAAATAGATTTGGAATATAAATGATAAGTAAAATTTTTTTACTCTCTATTTCTTGAATAAAAATGAAAAATAAAAGATAAGGGTTGTCTCTATGCTCGTGTACCCTTTTCTTTATTTTGTTGTATTTGAATATGTTCGAGCTTTGTCTAGGTAGTTGAGAATTACCTTCGACCCACCCGGACATGACAGAGATTTTCTTGACTTTCTGCTTACGCTTCGCGTTCGGCCTTGCCCTTCCTATTCTTCACGTCCTTTCACGGATGAGAACAGCGAAACACCCCTTTTTAGAGCGACACTGCTTGAAGGGAATTGAGAGTCCTTCATTGACCCGACAAGAAACCCTAAAATGTCTCGGACATCAGTCACTTCAATGGATAAGCCATGTTCGCTGGTCTTGTCTTCATGGGTTTTGCTTTAAAAGCCTTGACTAATGGTTCAACGTAAATCGTGTTCAGAACAACAAGGATTCGCAATTTTACATCGTTTTAGGCAGACTCCAAGCTTGAACGCGCCCTGAATCAGGAAGCTTCTGCTGTGAACAGCTAGCAGGAGGGGCTTCAGCGGCATATGAAGACTGACCAATTACAAATGCTTCCGTATCGCAGCAATGTCTTAGAGATCCCACCCTTGAGATGGATATATGGAACGAAAGAGAGAGATATCCAAGGAGGAGGGACAATATTCAACATACATCTAGAGAGGGAGAGCTCGAAGGACTGAGAAGAGGGGGGAAGGAAAATGGAGGAAAACAGGAAGCTGGTTTCGGGGTTTTGAGGAAGGAGAAAACGCAGAGGCAAGAGAGCTGTTTTTTCTGGATTTTCGCAGGAGGAGAGTGAGCTGCTCAAGCGAGATTCTTCAGAGAAGAATCCTGAGATCTGAGCGAGAGGAGGAGCGAGCTGGTTTGTTTTTTTTTCGGAGGAAGAGAAAGGCATCAAGGAAAACGCAGGTTGGAGGAGGCTGTTTTTCTGGTTCTTCGGAGGAAGGAAAAGGAGCGAGAAAACCATAGAAGCAGGAAAGAAAAACGCAGGAGGCTAAAAAAAAAGCAGGAGCGGAGCCGATCGACATTGTCCGTCACCCCCCAGAACATCGTCCGCCCGGATCCGCCTGCTGCCATTCGTCATCGCCGTCCAGACGTGTGTTCGAACGCCGTCGAAGTCCGTTCGTCAGCCGCCGTCCGCCGTGACACTTCACCCAAACCAGGTACTAGGTTCCTCCCCAACGCGTTTCTGTTCTGTTTTGACGAGGTGGCGGGCCAGAGCTCGTGCCGACCAGTTCTCGCGAGCCCCGGCCCCTGTCGTCCCTCTATAATGATTATCAACGTGCTGGTATGACTAGTTAGAAGATTCGGCCTGGTATGAGGTCGGCTCGAGTCAGGAATTCCTTGTTTTATTCATGCACACGACATGTTTGTTAAAATGCCTGAGTGAGATCCAGAAACCTTCATCGTCGGATCCGTCTTCGATAACCTAGTTTCATAGGGGTTTGCTCGTATATTGTTTACTTTTGTGATTTTATTAGTATTATGACGATTTTCGTGATATTTA
>MU091135.1:0-14633 GCA_014858505.1 Corymbia citriodora subsp. variegata
ATCAATTAATGTATATGTATATATTATATTGTCAAGTCTCAAATTACTTGCAAGTGATATCGTGTTCATATATCACGTGATCTGCCTTTCGTACTAGATTTTTTTTTTTTTTTAACTTGATATCCGATTGGCTATTTTGGAGGGTAGAAATATTCCATATTGATGTCAAGAGTTAGCCACCTTCCACGGTGACCATGACTTGTATAACATACCAATTTTTAGCCACCTTCCATGGTGACCATGACTTGTATAACATACCAATTTTTAGCCTCCTTCCACGATGACTATGACTTGTATAACAAGCCAATTTGGTCCCCCCGAGTCATATTCAAAAGCTACGTCAAATGAAATAACATTCTAAGAATCTTCAAATCTTACTAATTGACAATGTTGACTGGACATCATTTTCTCCTAGACGGCATATGGAGATATCAATAAAATGACATAAGCCCTTTTATCGTGTCCACCTCTACTCAATTGATTGATACCTAGTATTAAGGTGCCCGTGTGAGAGATATTAGAGAAGTCTTAGAGTTTGATATAGCATTAGAGAAGATTATATATAATTAATTGTTTCATATCTCATTGACTCAAACTTATCATGATTGTAACAATATTGAACAAATAGACCATGTTCAAACAAGCTACGATAGTATATTATATCTAGTTGCAATATGCTAATATTAAGATTCATTAAAATCTTGTAATTAGCGGAGAAGCAACCTAATTAATTAGTAAGTGGAGGAGGCCAATTGCATAAACCTTATGAAACATTGAGGTGAGAGCACATGGCACGTCTGCCTCGAGGACTACGGAAGGCCGGATGATGGTCCCCGTGGCCTCGAATGTAGACATGATAATGGCATCGTAATAGCCATTAATTGTATGAAAGTTGGGCAAGTCACAAAAAGTCATGATAAGTATCAAAAAAGTCATAAACCAATTACATTGTATCGATCTAGTTATAAAATTTTCAATTGGACTTATTTAATCTTAAACTTTTTCATATCGATACTAATTCAATATATCCGGCCACTCTAATCAAGAAATTGCTTATTAGAACTTGACTATTTTATGTGATACAGCCAACATTGACGTAGATAATTTAGTAAGGGCTGCAAGTTATCCATAGCCTTGCCCTGTTGCATTTGCACGAAGCACTGGTTCGAGCCTCTAGCATTGATGTAATCTTCTTAATTAGCGAAACCTTCTTGGATGGCGATGTAGCTCTCACTCTTAGGACCACCGGCCCTAACTCCACACTCTCTACACCTCTAAAACGACGCTGCACCCTTTGTCCCCCTCGTCCTCCGCCTCAAGCAAGGAGAAACCACCATTGCCGCGAAGTCCCTCTGACCTCCTGTGACGTAGTCCATTCTCCCGCTCACCTCGACATTTTCTCCTGCAAAATTCTTCCCACTCATGCCATTACTGTCGCCTACAGGTCGCCGAAACTGATTCGAGGCTCGCAGGGCCTCGTCCTCCCCCAAACAAGGCGTGATGAGGCCACCCCTTGGCCTAGGCATGGGTCGGCCTCATCAGCGCTCACCCTTAAACAAAAAGAAAAGAAAAGAAAGGACAAAAATAAATGTAAATTAAAGAAAAAAATATTAAATTATGTCTATATCAGCACCAATCGACTCTGGCCAAAATTGATAAGATGGATTAAATATATTAATATGAAAATATTTTAGGACTAAAGTGATCTAATTGAAAGTTTAGAACTAGGTTAATATCTATTAAGAATTTACAAAAAAAAAAAAATGATACTTCTCCCACAAAAGCGTCACATCTCTCTTTCTTGGGACGCAATCTGATAAGCGTCCGCGTGCATGTGGAATTGCGGATGCAAGTTAGAGGAGTCAAAATTGGACCTCTTACCGCGGCGTAAGAGCACGCGTAATCCATTCTTTTTTAACTTGGTAATCCATTTGATTCGAGCAGCTTTAGTTTGAAACATTGACCGATCGTTGAAATCAATAATGACGGATATGGCTTGTCTAAAAGAAGATTACGTCGGCTGTGTATTTAGTATTAGTCTCATTACTGTATCCGATGATATTTTCTCTCTTTTGAAGCGACAAATTTCTTCTCACGGTCGACTGTTTATGGAGGTATTCGCAACATCTCTTTCGTGGGTAGCAAGTGAAGGATTCTTGAAAGATGCAGCGATGTCTCTCCCATTCAGAGAAAAACGCGTGATATTGACCATTGACGAGTAAAATCCTAATCCGCCCGCCAAAGTTGACTTGCTAGACGCGACAAATTATAGATGAGAAACCTAAAATGGGTATATACAATGCTTGCCCAAACAGATGATTAGAGGGAGCCGTCACGGAGAAATTTCTTCGTTTTTCTAGACTTTCACATGACCTATGACTATTCCTGATTGCACCAGTATTCTTCGTCGATTCCTAATTGCACAGAACTTCATCTAACTAGTCTTATGCTTAGTGGGTTAACGATATGGATAATGTTCATCGTTTGTGATCCACCGATTGGAAGCATGGTTTAAGGAAAACCATTGCCGGAGAACAATATAGCCAAGGACTTTTGTTAACATAGTAGTCTTTTGGCTACTATGAAAATAATGACTTGTTATGAGTAACAAATTCTTAAAAAAATGAATTTCTTAATAACTTATAAGTATTTGTGATTTTTTTTTTTTGTGGTTTGGCCACACCGTTATTCTCATAGGAGATTAAAAACTATCCCCAAATCATTTCTCTATAGTCAATGCTAAGGATGCAAATAATAACTATTTCATTCTATAAATAAATTTCTTACCAGAAATAAAATTTTCTATTTTTATTCTTTGGATGAGTTTCCAAACAAAAATACCAATTTGAAAATCACACAAAATTTATATTCCCAAAATATAAATTTGTTTAATAACAACACAATTTCTCGCTCCACGTGGTGGCTAGAGCCAGCAGTAGACAACAGGCGAATGGCTAGAGGGAGATGACCAACGGGTGGCAGTAAGCGACTGACCATTGTTGACACTTAAATTTTGGCGATTTGTTTTAGTATTTATTAACTATATTGGAAAATTAGAGATTAGTTTCTAATCTCTTAACAAAAATTTCTTTCATTAAAATTGCATTGCATATAAACATTAGTAGCATTTGCATCACTAATTTTAAAAATTAATTAAAAAAATCGAATTTAAAAAAAAAAGAGAAAAATTGGAAAAAACATTGTGGGTCCGGGCCAGGGTTGGGCCTGCCCGGCCCCTTTCTTTTCTTCCTTTCCGCCCTGCACGGGCTTGGTCCATTCTTCTTCTTTCCTCTTCTCTTCCTTTCCCGGCCCGGCCCGTCAGCCTTCTTCCTTGCTTGTTGCCTCTCCACGCGCGGTCTTCTGCAGAACTCAGAACAGAAAAGCAGCAACAGCAGCAAAGCAACAACAGCAAGTCAGCAGAGAGAAGCAGAGCAGAAGCAGCAGCAGGTCAACAGCAAAAAGTGAGCAGAAGCAGCAGAAAGTCAGCAGTGGTAGCAGAGCAGAAAGAGCAGGAAATCAGTAGCAGAAAAGGGGCAAAAAAAAAGCTTTTGCAGCAAAAAAGGGGACGGAGAACGAGAGAGCAAGAGAGAGCCGAGTGGGTTAAAAAAAAAAAAAAAAAACAGATCTGAGAGGACTCCGGGGTGAGCTCGAGGGACGAAGGAGTAACTCAGACAAAAAAAGAGAGCCGGGGTTTTCTTGCTCAGCTGAGAGTGCTCGAAAGAGAGAAAACCGGAAACAAAGCGGACAGAAGAGACCGAGAGACTGAGAAGGAGAGAGCAGAGGGAGAGAGTGAGAGACCGCCGGCAGCCACGCCTGACCCGAGGTCCACGTCCCGTTGCCGTGCCTCCGCTCTTTTTCCTTGAAACCAACCGGTGTTTAGTCGCAGCTGGAGCGAGGAGACAGGGCAAAGTCAGAGGTGAGAGAGCAAACCCAGAAGAGCGTTTGAACGCCGTCGGAGTCCGTTCGTGATGCAGCCCGCATTGAAGACCAGCTCTCTCGACCAAGAAGATCGGCCCGCATTCAAGTTCGACGAAACCGAGGAGCCGTATCTATATCTTGAGTCCATCCCGGAAGCTTGAAAGACACCTTGAGAGCCCGCATAACGCTTTTACTAGTTTATAGTTTCTATGCTCTTTATTATTCCTCCTAGTTTCAATGTTTTGTCTTTATTTCTCCTAGTTCAACGTTCTGTCTTTATTTCTCCTAGTACAATGTTCTGTCTTTATTTCTTTGACGATATAAGCCATCCAATTTCTTGTAAAAGACAGACGACTTTGATGAATGAAAAAAACTTTGCTTTGAAGCAAGTATCATGAACCTTGTAGAGTTCATACCTTTGAAAACCTAGAAGAGTTTTCACTCCATCCTTGAAGAGTCGGAGCTTTCGAAATCTACATCATTGAAGAGTTGTAGTCATCGATCTAGAAGAATCGGTGCCCCCTCAACTTCCTTGGAGGCCTAGAAGAGCAACCAACGAAGTCTCTATCTTTTCCTGTTCTGTTCGTCATTTCGAACCAAAATTCGACCATCCTACAGTGCTTATTTCAGAAAACCCAAAACAGATAAATTGTAGATCCAGAAGTCTTTGTTCATTTGGCTTTGGAATCAGGTCGATCCGATCTGTATCGACTAAGTTACGACTATTCTCCTGAGCTTGCGCAGTGCTGGAGTTTCTGTTCGTCCTGTTTCCCGTGTGCGAGTCACTCTCCCGATCCTATTGTTTGAGAAAGCCTAACCTGGGCTTGCATCATTTGGTATCAGAGCTTTGGAGGAGAGGACAATGCCTCCAAGACAAGCGAGACGTCGTGGCGGCAGAACCATTCCCCTCGATGAAGTGCATACACTCGCTGAGAACTTGCAACAACAAATTGACGAATTGACGCGAGAAGTTCAGCATTTGAGGGCTGAAGCAAATAATTCTCCACCCCGTTCCAGGACTGAAGATTCCCATGGTGACTCTTCCTCTTCGGAGAGTATTCAATCTAATCACAGGCGGAGGCGTGTTCGACATCGTTTACAACATATTCGTGAGCCAGATTGGGAAAAGGAAGTCAAGAAAGATGTTCCAGAATTTACAGGTAGTGAGTCTCCTGATGAAATTGTTGATTGGCTAACACTTGTGAATGAGGTGTTTGAGCATCGAAATGCTCCGGAGAATCGTCGAGTTGGGATCATTGCTATGCGATTCCGAGGCAAGGCGATTGCTTGGTGGAGACGTGAAAAACAAACTCGCCAAGCCGTTGGCAAAGCACCAATCACTTTGTGGAGAAAGATGGAGGGCAAGATTCAAAAATATTTTCTTCCCAAAGGATATAAGAGAGGGCTCTACCAAGGGTACCAAAATCTAAAACAAGGTACGCGAACGGTGGACCAATACACCAATGAATTCAATGAGTTGGTGATTCGTAACAATATCCAGGACCCGGAGGAGGTGCTTGTGAACAAATACTTGAATGGTCTTCAATTTTACATTCAAGACGCCTTGGAAGTCCTCGACATTTGGGACTTAGGAGTGCACACCAACGGGCACTCAAAATGGAGCGCTCTCATTCTCGGAGACAACAATCAACTGCCATGACAAGTCGGGCCACTAAGAGTACCACTAGCACTGCTAAAGTTGCTGAGGCTACAACGCAATCTGCTAGTAAGCCTTCTACTCAGCCCCATATTTCAAAGCAACCTGCTATGTCCGAAATACGTTGCTATTCTTGTGGGGAGTTGGGTCATCGTGCTAGCAATTGTCGCATCAATAAGAATCGACCAGCCGGTAAAGCCCTCATGGTGGATGATGATTCTAATGAGAATGCTGAGGACCCACTTGAAGAGGAGTTGAACAATGATGAAGAAGCTGCGAATGATGAACAAATAGTGCATGCTGACACTGGCGAACTTCTTATGGTAAGGCAAATTTTTCTTACTCCTCGAGATAACACTGGAGATAAGTGGCTGCGTACCAATATTTTTCATTCTGCTTGCACAATCATGGGAAAGGTGTGTCAATTAATTATTGACTCTGGTTGTTGTGAGAATATAATTTCTGAAGTAGCGGCAAACAAGTTGAAGTTGGAACTAAAAACGCACCCTACGCCTTATAAAATGTCGTGGTTGAAGAAAGGCGCTGAGGTAACTGTTTCAAAACGATGCCTTGTTAATCTGTCCATTGGTTCTGTTTATAATGACAAGATATGGTGTGATGTTCTGCCGATGGATGCTATTCACATTATTCTTGGTCGACCATGGCAATTCGATAGGAGGACCACGCATGATGGTTATCGAAATACATATTCTTTTGAATTTGGAGGCAAGAAGATTACGTTGGTACCTAGTAGGGAGCCTTTGAAAACTCCTGTAGTTGAGAATTCCTTCTCCCCTACGTTGCTTACAATGAAGGATATGAAGGATGCTTTGAAAGGAGTTCGTATCTTGTATATTTTGCTTAATAAAACAGGTGAGAAGAATGAAGTTGCCTCTGTCGTACCTCATCGAGTTCAACCTCTTTTGGAAGAGTTCAAGGATGTCTTCCCGACGAACTTACCCAATGGTCTCCCTCCTATGAGAGATATTCAGCATCAAATTGACTTGATGCCCGGAGCCTCTTTGCCGAATCTCGCTCATTATCGAATGAGTCCGACCGAACATGAGGAATTGCATCGACAAGTTATGGAGCTATTGAGTAAGGGTTTTATCGGGGAGAGCCTCAGTCCGTGTGCCGTTCCAGCGCTTTTAGTGCCTAAGAAAAATGGTACTTGGAGGATGTGTGTCGATAGTAGAGCGATCAACAAGATCACCATCAAGTATCGATTTCCTATTCCTCGCCTTGATGATCTCTTAGATCAACTTTCGGGTGCAATTATATTCTCAAAGCTGGATTTGAAGAGTGGATATCATCAAATTAGAATCAAGCCTGGAGATGAATGGAAGACAGCATTCAAAACAAAAGATGGGCTATATGAGTGGTTAGTCATGCCATTCGGATTGTCGAATGCACCATCGACATTCATGAGGTTTATGACTCAAGTATTGAAGCCTTTTCTGGGAAAGTTTGTTGTTGTTTATTTCGATGATATCTTGATTTTTAGCAAGTCTACTGATGAGCACTTGCAGCATCTTCAAGAAGTATTATGTGTGTTGAGGCAGAAACAATTGTATGCGGCTCTCGACAAGTGCTATTTTATGGTACCACAAATCCTTTTCTTGGGGTTTCATATTTCGAAGAATGGCATTTCGGTGGATGATTCTAAGATCAAGGTGATTCGAGAATGGCCAACTCCAACAAATGTGCATGAAGTGCGAAGTTTTCATGGCCTCGCTTCGTTCTATCGACGGTTTATTGCGCATTTTAGCACCATTGCGGCCCCACTCACTTCTTGCATGAAGAAGGGAGTTTTCGAATGGACGAATGTAGCTCAGAAAAGTTTTGAACAGCTCAAAGAAAAATTGAGCACAGCCCCGATACTTGCATTGCCTAATTTTGATCTTGTTTTTGAAGTGCATTGTGATGCATCAGGTACTGGCATAGGAGGAGTTCTAAGTCAAGGAGGTCGACCCATTGCCTTCTTTAGTGAAAAATTGAATGGTGCCAAACTTCATTACAGCACCTATGATCTGGAATTCTACGCATTATTTCGCACACTTGAGTATTGGCGGCCATATCTTATTCATCGAGAGTTTATTTTATATACTGATCATGAAGCTCTGAAATATATTTCCGGACAGCAAAAGCTTAACTCCAGGCATGCAAAATGGGCTGANGACTTTGATGAATGAAAAAAACTTTGCTTTGAAGCAAGTATCATGAACCTTGTAGAGTTCATACCTTTGAAAACCTAGAAGAGTTTTCACTCCATCCTTGAAGAGTCGGAGCTTTCGAAATCTGCATCCTTGAAGAGTTGCAGTCATCGATCTAGAAGAATCGGTGCCCCCTCAACTTCCTTGGAGGCCTAGAAGAGCAACCAACGAAGTCTCTATCTTTTCCTGTTCTGTTCGTCATTTCGAACCAAAATTCGACCATCCTACAGTGCTTATTTCAGAAAACCCAAAACAGATAAATTGTAGATCCAGAAGTCTTTGTTCATTTGGCTTTGGAATCAGGTCGATCCGATCTGTATCGACTAAGTTACGACTATTCTCCTGAGCTTGCGCAGTGCTGGAGTTTCTGTTCGTCCTGTTTCCCGTGTGCGAGTCACTCTCCCGATCCTATTGTTTGAGAAAGCCTAACCTGGGCTTGCATCAGTTCGTCAGCCGCAGCCCGTCCCCGAACGAGGTAAGTCTCCCTGAACCTCGGTTGCTTTTTTTCTGGAAAATACCGGGCCGGAGCTCGCGGCCGACCGGCTCGCGCACGCTCCGGCCCTCATCGTCCTCGCATTTTGTTCCCACGTCCCTCGTATGCCATGTTCGAAGACCCCAAGGTGTGTTCGAGGCTCGGTTGAGCTGGAAATCTTTGAACTCGGTAGTGCCCGTTAACCGTTCGACGAAATGCCCCACCGAGAAAACCGACCCTAGCCCTTGACCGGAGTTCGGCCTTTAGATTTTTTTTGCGTCGCTAGGAGGTATACGGTGACCACGCATTATTTTTGGTGTCTTCCTCGCTTTTTGGAGCGTTACCCCGTGCTGTTCGGATCGGAAAGTTTTTTGTCGTAGCTCGCCGGAGTCCGTCTGACGGCTCTCGGAATGCCGGTCAGCTGGTCGCCGGCAACGCTCGGCGTCGGTCGGACGGAACGACTGACGCCAGGCGATCCGAAGGTCGGCGAAAGAGAGCGGCGGTCGCTGCAGCTTCGAGAAGAGGAGTTGCAGGGAGAGACATCGGGCCTGCATGGAGAAGAAGACCAGGCATAAAAAAAAAAAGAGAGAAAAAGGAAAAGATTAAAAAACAATTAAAAAAGGCCAAAAATGAGATGGGGGCCAAGGAGATGGGCTTTGCCGCGGGTCCGCTCCAGCTGGGTTGAATTTGTCACGGGCCGGGTTTTTCAGCTGGGCTAGAAAAATAGAAATCAAATTGGGCTTTCTTTTTAGAAAAAAAAGAAGAAGAATTGTTCATGGGCCTTCCTCGTGGATTTAGGGCCGGCCCGCCCGTTTCCTTTTAACCACCCAGGACCAATAGGGTCCGGGTCAGCTTAGTAGGGCCGGGTCTTTTGACCCGGTCCGAATTATTTTTATTAAAAAAATTCAGAAAATATAAAAACATAAAAATATTAAAAAATCATAAAAAATTCAGAAAATTCAGAAAATTCAAGGGAAATTCAGAATCTTGAAAATTTATAAAATTTTTCTAAAAAACATATTTTTTATAAAGAATATTCCAATATATTAAAATATTGAAAATTCCAAAAAAAAATCAAAAATCCCCAAAAATTCCGAGATTGTTTTAGAGTTCCCTAAAAAGTTCTAAAATAATTCTTGGACTATTTTCTTTTAAAAAGTGTCGGAAAATCATCAGTTTAAAATTGTGCTTAAAAGTGAACAAGCCTTTACGGCTTTGCCTTAAGGTTAATTATCCTTGGATATAATTGCCCTTGAATGCATGCTTATAATGCGATGATTATGATTTGCCCCTTAGTTTAATTAGGATTTATTTTGGTCTGCAATTTATTTAATGTTTTCTTTAATTGCTGATTGCTACTTTGATGATTGCGCACCCGCATGATCACTTCATATGTTAGTGGTTAATTCCAAAATCAATCCAAACTGCCTAACAAAAGTCCTTTTTGAAATGAACAAAATTATGTACCGAAAGGGCACTAATTGGTTAATTAGTGTAATCAAGTCCCCGATCCTAGAATCTTTGGTTACGTAGAAAGTGAGGCCCTCTAGCATTGATGTAATCTTCTTAATTAGCGAAACCTTCTTTGATGGCGATGTAGCTCTCACTCTTAGGACCACCGGCCCTAACTCCACACGCTTTACACCTCCAAAATGATGCTGCACCCTTTGTCCTCCTCGTCCTCCGCCTCAAGCAAGGAGAAACCACCATTGCCGCGAAGTGCCTCACACCTCCCGTGACATAGTCCATTCTCCCACTCACCTCGACATTTTCTCCTGCAAAATTCTTCCCATTCATGCCATTACTGTCGCCTACAGGTCACCAAAACTGATTCGAGGCTCGCAGGGCCTCGTCCTCCCCCAAACAAGGCGCGATGAGGCTGGCCCTTGGACTAGGCATGGGTCGGCCTCACCAGCGCTCACCCTTAAACAAAAAAGAAAAGAAAAGAAATGACAAAAATAAATACAAATTAAAGAAAAAATTATTGAATTATGTCCATATCAGCACCAATCGACTTTGGCCAAAATTGATAAGATGAATTGAATATACCGGTATGAAAATATTTTAGGACCAAATTGTAATTGAAAGGTTTAGAATTAAAAGTTTACAAAAAAAAAAAAATTGATACTTCTCCCACAAAAGCATTACATCTCTCTTTCACGGGACACACTCTGATAAGCGTCCGCGTGCATGTGGAATTGCAAATGCAAGTTAGAGGTACTATGATGGACAATTTAGGGCTTAGTCAAAAAACAATTAGGGTTAGTATGTTACTGTGATGTGTGATTTAGGGCTCAGATATGGTATTGTGATATGTGATGATATTTTTAGGGCTCCGTTTGATATTATAATGTGCGAGGGTATTTTTAAGGCTTTGATGGATATTCTGTGATATGCAAGAGCGATTTCTAGAGCTTAGAGTGATTGTTATAGGGACCTCTGGTTATTTTATAATCGAAATATTGAAATGGGTATCGCGGAAGAGTTGTCATTATTATGTGGACCTCTATTTATTGGTCATTTTATAATCAAAGTGACTATCATAAAATGCTCTTTTCTTTTCTTTAATAAAGTATATGAGAGTGTGGGGACCTCCATATATAATTACAATTATTTATTGTCTCTTGTCGATGTGATCCCAAAAAGTTAATTGCTTTCTTTTTTCCTTACTTATAGAAATGGCTTGTGATGAAAATTATGTTGCTGTTATTGTTTGCTATGGATGGGACTTTTTCATTGGAGAGGACGAGTGGAAGTATGATGGGAAAATGATGGCACTATTTATGTCGAAGTACAAAAGGCATCTTATATTGTATTTGTTAGGGATATAGTGACATATTTGACTTGCAAGATACAGGAGTTGCTATATTATGTTCCTAAGAAGGGTTTGAGAGATGGCTTGAGAAGCGTAGAAAATAATAATGGATCTAGAGATGTTTTATACCATTATCTTCATGACGAATAAGTGAAAGTATTAATTGAATACAATAGTGAATCTAAAGACGAAGATGATGATGGAGAGAGCACCAGAGTAGGAGGAGGGGGAGATGGCGGGGATGAAGGACAGCAGGATAGACGGGAAAGTTGTAATGATATAGGTGAGGTCACAATCACTGGATTAGATTGGAAAGTAGCTCAATACAGTAATGATGACGATGAAAGGTTGGCTATTGAAAATTTCTTAAGTGATGAGGATAAGGAGGAGCTTGTACAGTCAAGTTGAAAACTAAGGGACTTTTTGACCAATAAGTTTGCAGTTTTGCAAGTAGCTAAAGAAGCTCTAAACAGGGCTAAAGGCCTTGTAGATGCTAGCGTTGTTGGTCAAGAGACTAATTATGAAAAAAGCATCGAAAATGCTACTTTTGAAGACGAGCTTAAAAAATATGAACAAGATGTGCATAGAAGGAAAAGTAAGTTTGTTCTTATGATATGTCCGTTGCTTCTCATTCTTTGTCAGTAGGTATGAAATTCCAAGATGTCAAACAATTTAAGGAAGCTATACTAAAGTACTTCATTGTTGAACAAAGGAATATTGATTTCATTAGAAACACTAAGGCATTTGTAAGAGCTAAGTGCTCACAGTAAAATTGTCTATAGAAAATCTATGACACGTTTGTTAGGAGGAGTGAATCCTTCCAAATTAGGTTTTTCCAAGAAGAACACACTTGTTCTATTAAATTTTAAAACAAAAAGGTAACAAGTGCATGACTGTCGAAGCACTTTTTCGATCTGATCAAGTTGATGCCCAAGATGAAGAGTATGCGGTTCAAATAGTTGGTGAAGGAGCAAGAGCGAGCAATGAGAAGAGTTTTTATTTTTCACTTTTGTTCCAAAAATAGAAAATTATAAAATTTTTATTTTTCATTGATATTCCAAATCTAATTTTGGAATAAAAATTTGTTCCGGAAATAAATATATAAATGAAATTGCTTACCAAACGGATTTCTATTTAAAATATGTTCCCAAGAATAAAAAATAGTAAAACAAAGATAGAACACCCTTAGTAAAAAAATTTTGAAGATACCGGCACGTCATTTGAGTCTAAAATTATATTTTTTATATTAATCTAAATGATGTAGTCAATGTGGATTTTGGCAAGGGAAATAATACGCAAAGATCACAAAAGAAAATATAATCATATTTATTAAATTGTCCCTTGCAATTTACGCTAGATTTCAAAGTCCGTCGTAGATCTATCCTCCGATTAAAAGAAAATATAAGATTGTAATAATTGTTAGTTATAACGTAAGTACATGCAACTTTTCGACACATTTCTTCACAGACGAAGCGCAAAGATTGTGATGGATCGCGTGACCGTTCGCAACAAATGGTAAAAATGCATTGTTCTCCTGTTCTTCGGCATCCGGAGGGGGCGCCGAAGCTGATCGAGGGCTGAACAAGGTGGGGCCACCGCCGTTCTTGAAGAAGGCAATCGAGATGGCGGAGGACTGGAGATTGGACTCGGTGGTGGTGTCGTGGAGCGATGACCGGGATAGCTTCGTGGCTGGGGGCCGGCACGAGTTCTCGAAGGACCTCTTGCCTGAGTACTCCAAGCGCTAAACTTTTCTAGCTTCGTTCGCCAGTTCTCGAATGACCTCTTGCCCAAAAGAGTTGTTGGCATTTTATTGCTTTCGGTCAAGCGGTGAGGATTGAGCTGGGAGGGCGAGTGTAACGATGGCCTGTAGTCCTAGGGTTGTAAAAAAAACACATCTAACCCAATCCGAACATGACCCAAATACGAAATAAGTATGGTACATGTTTCGGATCTTAATACTGTTCGGTAACAATTATAAACACAAATAGAATACATATTTTAGGTCAAGTTAGAATTGGAATATTGTTCTGACCTAAACACATTAAAGGTTTTAATCCAAACACACCCACCCAAGCTATCTCCTCTACAGCTCTTTCTACTTGCAACTCATCCAGCACGTCTTATTTCACGGGTTCATCGTCGTCGGCCCCCATCAATCTCTCTCTCTCTCCCCCCCCCTCTCTCTCTCCCCCCATCTTTTATATGATTTGCTTCTTTTTTGCGACCGATGCAAAACTTTAGAGGGAGTATTATCTATCTGTGGAGATGTTTACGGACGAGTTGGACGAGGTCTCGTGGCGTCACGTAAAAGCATTTTGAATTCCCTTTGTCATATTTTTTACTAAAAAATTATCTATCTGCGGAAATATTCACGGACGGGTTGAATGAGACCTCGCGACGTCACGTAAGAACATTTCGAATTTCCTTTGTCATATTTTTTGTTAAAAAATTATCTATCTACGGAGATGTTCACAAACGGATTAGACGAGGCTTTGCGACGTCACGGTTTACGAACGAATTGGACAAGGTCTCGCGGCGTCACGTAAGAGCATTTTGAATTCCTCTTGTAATATTTTTTAATTAAAAACCCGAAACTCAACCCGAACTGACCCGTTTTTTTTTTGCTTCATGTTTTATGGATTTCGAGTCGGGTCAGTTCGGGTCAAATAACATGACCCTTATTGTTCGGGTCAGGTTGGGTAACATCAAGACCCGACCCGACTCGATCCGTGGACACCCCTATGTAGCCCTATAGTGTGAGACCTTAGGAAAATTTGGTGCGAGGTCGAAGAGCGACGAGAAATTTTTTTTTTTTTTTTTTATTGATTCAATCCCAAATATTTTTTTTTATTGTGCTAATTGAGTCTGATATATTTTTACATTTCGCAATTAAGTCTGTCCGACTAATTTTGACATAAAATTATTTTTGGGGATGCTAGCTGTCCAATGCAACACACCTAGTACTAACATGGATAATTTTTAATAATTTTTAATAATTTTCACATTTTTTCTTTTTCCTTTTTTTTCTTTTCTTCTCTCCTTTTTTTTTTTTTTTTTTTTTTTTTCTACAACTCTAATTGGCGAAGTCACAAGCCATAGGTGAGGGCCTTCGCGCCCTCACCCGGATCAAGATAAGGGCCTGACGACCTCGCTGGCCCAAGTTGTAAAAAAAACAAAGAGAATTAAAATATAAAAGAATTCAAAAAAATATTATTAAAAACTATCCACATCAACATTATTGTGTCATGTAGAACGGTTAGCATCTATGTCAGTACTAATGTGGACAATTGTTAATAATATTTTAATATTCTTTCAATTTTTTTTCTTTTTCCTTCTTTCTTTTCTTATTTTTGTTTTTTTACAAAAATAAGAAAAGAAAAGAAAGTAAAATATAGAAAAAATTATAACAAATTGTCCACGTCAATGTTAGTCATGTTACATAGGATAGTTGGCATCTACCTTAATGGTTTTTGATCAAAATTGGTCGAGTGCACTCAATTGGCAATTTGTAAAAAGATTTATAACTTAATTAGCACAAATAAGCTTAGGACAACTATC
>MU091136.1:0-14603 GCA_014858505.1 Corymbia citriodora subsp. variegata
ATGAAAGTCCAGGCTTTTTCAAAGAAGATATTATTTAATACACTCAGAAACTGCCTGACCCTCTATGAAAGGTCGCGTGCTTTGATTGAGTGTTGATCATTCGCGTGGACCCCTTGCCTTCTCAAGTTCGAATGCCTTTTGCTTCTAATTAAATTTGACCAAAATTGGCATGTACTGAAAACTTCAACGCTTGAGGGCGGTGGGTGGAGGATGAACCTTACCCTCAACCCTTTGATTATTTCGATCCTTACTTCTCACGAAATCCACTCCGGAGTTGCTCTCCAAACTTGTAAATGCGCTCGGTCCTTGCACCTAATCTCACATTGAGACGACGGAGCGAAGATAGAAACGGTCTGGTCAATTCACAAGGCTTCGATCATTAGAGCTGGCAAGCAATTATTTTAATAAGTTGTACGTGCTCATGATGATTTTAGAGCCGTAGGAGCTTCAACATATCCTACCTATATATATAGGACCAAGAATGTGCTTTAGGATTCAAATTGCCCAACCTTTGAGAGGGATCCGATTAGTCCAGACGACATCATTAACAAGTCATGGCCGGTTCTTCTACTCCTTCCTCGCTGATGGCGGCAAGCCTTTTCGCCGCCACGTTGTTGCTTTCCCTCCATCCATCAAACGCTCAACTGACTGCTGATTTTTACTCGACGACATGCCCGAGTGTGTCCAGCATCGTCCAAACCGTGATCCAAGAGGCCCTTCAATCTGACCCACGCATTACTGCCAGCCTCCTCCGTCTCCATTTCCACGATTGCTTTGTCGATGTGAGTCCCTAAGTTAGATCAATTCCCATCAACAATGGTACTCTCGATCCGATTATGAAGTAGCTAGTCACGTAACCTAATGCTTGATCGTGATATATGTGTTAAAAGGGCTGTGATGGATCGTTGTTGCTGGACAATAGCCCATCCATAAAGAGCGAGAAAGATGCAGCTCCGAATTTTAAGTCCGCAAGAGGGTTCGATGTCGTGGACCAGATCAAAGCGGCTATTGAGAGCGCTTGTCCAGGGACCGTGTCTTGTGCCGACATTCTCGCCCTCGCTGCTCAAGCTTCCGTCTATTTGGTATATGTAGTTAAAGTCAAAGAAACATAAACATAAATTTAAAATATATTTAGGGCTCGTTAGTATTACTTAGCCTACACGAATCATAATTGTGTGTTTCTTGTGATTATCACTCTTACGAAATTGCAGTCAGGAGGTCCATATTGGACAGTGCTCTTGGGGAGGAGGGACAGCTTGACAGCGAACCAAGCCGGAGCGAACACATCGATACCCTCCCCTTTTGATAGCTATAACAACCTCGTTTCCAAATTCTCTGCTGTTGGCTTGGACATCACCGACCTTGTCACTCTTTCCGGTAAAATAGAATTGTTGGACTTGCATTTTGAAATAAAACGTGCGACTGCAGATATTGATGCACAAAATAGATTTACAGAGTGAGATATTGGATTTTTGTCATATAACTTATCGGCACATACATCTATTACTTTTGTTTAACAAATTGAAACCTCCTAATATGATAGTGGTCCCTTCTTAATTGAGATCGACTTAATAGAACCTCATAATCACAAAATTTTATGTACGAATATCCACTCATATAATTATCTGAGAAATCCCAAGTATACTATAGTCGTTTTATAGAATTAGTAGATTTAGTGATGTAGCAGATCATTATTACTTATTCATATGTCCCCTAATGAGTTTGTCGCCTATGTTTGGTATGCAAATTCCATTGAGCATTCCTAGCATTAGTCTATTCATCAACCTCTATAATTGAGCATCTGTAGACATTTTGTTCTCTTAGCTTACTTTTCGTGTTTTTGATAATAAAACAGGAGCTCACACCTTTGGACGTGCACAGTGCAAATCATTCAGCCCTAGACTCTACAACTTCACCACTAATGGTGGCCCCGATCCCACCATAAGCCCGTGGTACTTGACCACTCTCCGGAAACTTTGCCCTCAGAATGGCGACAGCAGTGTACTCGCCGACCTCGACCCGACAACCCCAAACTTGTTCGACAATCACTACTACTCCAACCTCCAGAGAAATGATGGACTTCTTCAGTCTGATCAAGAGCTGTACTCGACAGCCAGCGCCGCGACAATCTCCATCGTCAACAGCTTCAGCTTCGACCAGAGTGCCTTCTTCAAGAGCTTCGCTCGGTCGATAGTAAACATGGGAAACATTAGTCCTCTCACCGGAAGTAACGGGGAGATCAGATGCAATTGCAGGAAGGTCAATTGGAGTTGAAAGTGTTTTTTTTCAGGGGTTTTGGGTGCGTGCGCGTGAGCAAATTGCAACATGTAAACTAAAAGTTCTGGCATTGTTGGAAATGTCAATTCTATAGGAGAGAGAGAGAGAGCTAGATGTCTGTATTTCTACGTCAAGTGTGTAGTGTTATGAGTTGATTTGATTGAAGTATTACGCTGGATTGCACATCTCTTTAAAGAAATCACATTAAATAAACGAGATCTTCTCATATTGATCACCCATGAAGGTTTTGTTAGAAATTCTTATAAACGTGAGCTAACATCAATCCCGTAATATTTTTAGCATGTGAAAGACATATGGTTATATAGTAAATAAAGTACATGAGACATTGCTTGATGGCCCCAAGACAATTGATTATTGATGGCCCGAATACAATTGTTTAATCAATTTATGTCGATTGATGGCCCGAATAGTTAATTTATGTCGGGCTTAAGCACATGAAGAAGAAGAAGAATTTTCTTGTGATCATCAATCAATTAAAGTAAAATTTTCTTGTGATCATCAATCAATTAAATTATGTTATACAGGTTCCCAATATGATCTTTGATATGCAAATGTCTCATTAGTAATAACATATCTTCTGGAAAAGTGTAAGAAAAGTCATAAACCTATTGCATTGATGCCAATTTAATCTTAAACCTTTTGATTTTATGCCAATTTAATCCTAAATCTTTTATTGGTGCCGATTTAGTCCTGAACATTTTAAACTAATGTTGATCTAGTCCTAAATCTTTTGATTTTGTGCTAATTTAGTACTTAGCCAAAATTAACTGGAAGAGCTTAATTTGCACCAAGTCAAAAGTTTTAGGACTAAATTGGCATAAGTTTTAAAGGTTTATGACTAAATTGACTCTATTAAAAAGTTTAAGACTGAATTGGTATCAATGCAATAAATTAATGACTTTTCTAAAACTTTTCCTTATCAACTTCTATTACAATTACCAACTCTCATATAAATTTACTTGTTCTATTTGAGTATCTCATGAAATTTTTTGAAGAAAGTCACTAACCAATCTTACTTCACCAACTCTTATTTCAAACTCTTGCCAATGTTCATTTGATCGATCTATGCCAAAAAAAAAATCCTTCTAAATTATCAAAATCATTGGTAATTCCAAAATGATTAGATAAACATTGGTGAATGACTCGAGCAAGACTTGGTAAGTGAAAACTATTTCGTAAATTCATGGGCTAAATAGAGTTGATATGTAACCTCCTAATAAAGTTAGTAATTTGAATTGAGAATCGACAATTTCAGTCAAGTCAATGAGTATGTAATTCGAAATATTGAAAAAATGGAAACATCAAATAGAAATTGATAACTACTAGGGTTTGCCCAAGTAGCCACTCTTCTCAAATGAGAAGGGGGAGTCGGGAGTTGGAACTCCATATTATCAGGGGGTCAGGATGGGGACGATTTAGTTTCAGGAATGAGTTTTAACTCTCACGCTTGTAAGAAAATATGGCAAAAATATGAGCATTAGAGTAGGAGTAAAGTAAGACCGACAAAAAAGAAGAAGAAGTTGATAAGTCACTCAAGAGTTGGTATTTAAACATTGGTTTGTAATTTAATAAAGAAAAAGTTAGTAAGTTAATTTTGCTTGTAAATTGTGTATTGAAACAAATAAGATGAGTGATATAGATTATTCCTCTGTAAATTTTTTGAATAAGTTCTCCGTGAAAGATTATGAGATAATATTTTTATGAATTTGCTTTGGATGTGATCTAAAATTTGAAAATATATGAATGCTTGAGCGATCATATATTCTGTAATTCTTAGAATTTATAAGAAAGTTCTTTGCTGCCAACTTTTCCTATTGCGTGGTACCGAACCACGTAAATTTTGGTTATTTTCTTGTTCTCTCATTTTCAATATCGAATTGTAAGATTCGTTATCTTCTGTGTTATCTCACAACAACTTCAACTACTTCTCTAATTATAAGTTGTTTGATTCATAGTATTCTGGACTCAATGCATCTAATCAAACATCACAATATGTAACAACATATATTCATGTTAGAGAATGAGATTTTCCTTCGCAAAGAATATACTGCTATCATTAATTTGGATTCTGTAATCGAGTGCCTCGATTACATTAGTTAAGCAATCAATTAAAGGAACTTTTGGGTTTTCAATGCATCGTCTTGTGTCATGCACAATCAGTACATTAAATATTTAATTATTTCGAATAAGTATACTTGACAAGTGCTTCGAAGGTATTAGTTAACAACACCCCAATCAATTTATCAAAAACTCCACGAACATAGGAATCCGAGCATCTTAGTTACACATCGAACTCTATTCCTAAAATTTCCAAAAAAAAAAAAAGTTTGAGGGTTTCCCATCATATAAAAGGGCAAGTTCCGACTGTCAGGATAGGAAGACAGGCCTTTGTAAGCAAAATTCATTGTGAACTGCGTAATTTCAAAGTTAGGTATGTCCCAAGCAATATATCTTGACTCAATCTATATGTTGCAATTCAATAGTGGAAAAGTCGATACTCTTTCAATGAAGATATCATTTAATACTCTCGGAAACTGCCTGACCATCTATTACAAGATTTATGAGTGTTGATCAAGGCCTCTCCTCAACTCTTATTGAGGATACATCGAATCGACTGCTACGGACAACAAAATTTATTGCGGACCGAAAGCATGCCTTGGCACACATGTTCAAGATGGTGCCTGGCAATGGAAAAATAATAAAGGGAAATATCGGTTCGAAAGATCCAAGCATTACTTCAACCACCGTTGCAGGTTCCTTTTGGAGTTTCACCCAATGGGGACTTTACTCTCTGATCTCAATGTATTAGGAACGAGAAACATAAAATCAGGAAAAAAAAAAAAAAAGTCAATGGAGAAGGCACAAATATGTTTGGTATACAAATTCTATTGAGCATCTCTCGCATTGGTCTGTTCATCCACCTTCATGATTGAGCATCCGCAAATATTTTGTTCTCTTAGCTAAGCATTCGTGCATATGATAACAAACAGGAGCTCACACCTTTGGACGTGTACAGTGCAAGTCATTCAGCGACGCAGCCCGCATTGAAGACCAACTCTCTCGACCAAGAAGATCAGCCCGCATTCAAGCTTGACGAAACCGAGAAGCCGTATATATTGATCATGAAGCTCTGAAATATATTTCCGGACAGCAAAAGCTTAACTCCAGGTATGCAAAATGGGCTGAATACATCCAGGAGTTCACTTTCATTATTAAGCATAAGGCTGGAGCTCATAATCAAGATGTTGATGCCCTTAGTCAAAAGAAGAGCTTGCTCTCTACAATGCATTCTACTGTTATTGGATTTTATTCTTTTCAGGAGTTATATCAAGAAGACCCCTACTTTTTCAGGATCATTCCCGATGCACATGAAAAGAAGCTTGCTGATGTCCGGAAATATATTTCAAAGCTTCATGATCAGTATATAAAATAAACTCTCGATGAATAAGATATGGCCGCCAATACTCAAGTGTGCGAAATAATGCATAGAATTCCAAATCATAGGTGTCGTAATGAAGTTTGGCACCATTCAATTTTTCACTAAAGAAGGCAATGGGTCGACCTCCTTAACTTAGAATTCCTCCTATGCCAATACCTGATGCATTACAGTGCACTTCAAAAACAAGGTCAAAATTAGGCAATGCAAGTATTGGGGCTATGCACAATTTTTCTTGTCTGTCTTCTACAAGAAATTGGATGACTTATATCGTCAAAGAAATAAAGACAGAGCATTGAAACTAGGAGAAATAAAGACAGAACATTGAAACTAGAAGAAATAAAGATAGAACATTGAAATTAGGAGAAATAATAAAGAGCATAGAAACTATAAATTAGTAAAAGCATTATGCAAGCTCCCAAGATATTTTTCAAGCTTCCAGGATGGACTCAAGATAACCTGGACTTGCATCATTCAGTCCTAGACTCTACAATTTCACCGTGAATGGTGGCCCCGATCCCACCATAAGCCCACGTGCTCGACCACTCTCCGGAAATTTTGCCATCAGAACAGCGACAGCAGCGTCCTTGCTGACCTCGACTCGACGACCCCAAACTTGTTCGGCAATCGCTACTACTCCAACCTCCAGAAAAACGACGGTCTTCTTCAGTCTCATCAAGAGCTGTACTCAACAGCCGGCACCTCGACAATCTCCCTCGTCAACAGCTTCAGCTTCGACCAGAGTGCCTTCTTCGAGAACTTCGCTCGGTCGATAATAAATATGGGAAACATTAGTCCTATTACCGGCAGTAACGGGGAGATCAGGTTCAATTGCAAAATGGGAATTGAAAGTGTTTTTCGATGGGTTTTGGGTGCGTGTACGTGAATAAATAGCGGCGTAGCATTGTTGGAAATGTCAATTCTATTGGAGACAGAGCCAGAGGTTTGTACTTTTAAGTCGAGTCTGTAGTGTTAATAGTTTATTTGATTAAAGTATAATTAGGCATCTCTGTTAAGAGATCCATTAAATAAACGAGATCTTTCTTATATTGATCATCCATGAAGAGTTTGTTAGAAATTCTCGTAAACGTGGGTGAACATCGACCATGTAATATTTTGTTTGTAAAAGACATTGGATAAAATATTAATTAAAAGTAAATGAGACAATGCTTGATAGCCTCAATGCAATTGCTTAATCAATTGATATTGGGTTTAAGCACATCTCAGTATGGTAATAAAATGGCGTTTGATGGTCGTTGTAGGGTGGTAATTTAACAATGACGAGTCTATCCAACCGAGGAGAAGGAGAAGAAAGAACGCCATCTTTTGATCAGTACCAAGATGGTGGCCACCTAAATCAAGTGTATGTAATTTCGATTCTGATTGAGGTATTTCAAATTCTATCTTATTACATCGGTCTTTTTTTTATATATAGTATAAATTTTCTTGATATGAGGTTTTTGCAAGATGCATTAAAATTTGCACTTTTCTTCACCTCAAGATTTTTTTAAAAAAAAAAGAAGGAAGAAGAAGAGGAGGAGGAGGATAGATGAACAGTCTTTGCTAAAATTTCCTAGTCATCGTCGATCAATTAAGTTATGTTATACGGGTTCCTCATAAGATCTTTGATATGCAAATGCCTCATTCGTAATAACATATCAACTTTTATTTCAATTATCAACTCTCATGTAAAGTGCGGTTTTATTTGAGTTTCTTATCAATTTTTTGGAAAAAAGTCCCTAACCTATCTTAGTTTACTAATTCTTATTCTTGCCAATATTGATTTGATTGATTAAAAAAAATCTTGTAAATTATTAAAATAGTTGGAAAATTCAAAATGATTAAATAAGTATTAATAAATGACTCGAATGAGAGTTGATAACTGAAAGCTAGTTGATAAATTCACAGGCTAAATAAAGTTGATGCCTAACCCCCAAATAAAGTTAGTAATTTGAAATAAGAATTGACAACTTCAGTGAAAATCAATTAGTAAGAAATTTGAAATATAAAAAAAAAATGGAAACATCAAATGGAAGTTAATAAGTGACGCGAGAGTTGATGTTTAAAACCGATAGCATTTCAAGCGGTAGCCTATTGTCAAGTGACTGACCAAACATTCAACTTGTCATATTTTGCTTACCAATAGCATTTCAAACTTACCTAAAATATTTGTTGTGACATTAATCCTTTGTTGCATGGGTGAGAAATTTAGATGTTATCCACAAATGAGATCCACCCTTAAATGGTCACTGCGTTGTTATTCACAACACTCAATTTGAGGGCTTGAAGCATGCCACATGAACATAATCATTACAATGTTATCGGAGAAAGAGCATCTATCATGGACGGATTAGGTGCACACTTAATCCGATAAGAATAGGGAGTGACTGTTAGGACAAGAAGGTTTGGATAAGGTGCAACTCCTACCGAAACTTTTGAGATGGCAGAGGAGGCAAAATGCACCGGACCACATATTAAATAGGGGGAGTATCGCTTGGTGATGGTATAGGCCAACACTAATGAGAATATCGGTGGTGTTTGGGGGAAAGTTTGTTACACCACTAACCATACTATGAATGGTAAAACTTGTGACGTTATTTATAAGTGAGATTCATCGCCAACCTATTGCCATCTTTTTAACCATGGGAGCAATAGAATTTCACAATAATGTGAAGTGGAGGGCGTTAACTTACGGGTAAACTTGAAAAAAAATGAGGAGTAAAATGTTAGCACTTTGTTTGTAGTAATTGTAATTTTTTGTTTCCCCCTCTCTTTTCCATTTCGTATTACATTTCATAACATAAACATTTTGTTTTTGTTACGAGGGATTACAAGGAAACATAAAATGATAATCGTGTTTAATTGGAGAAAAAGAGAGAGTGTGATTAGAAGTGATTAGGAGAAATTAGGAAGGATGGCCCGGTCAACCTAATGCACACTTTAAATGCATTTGGAGGGATTCGGAGGGAATGCTAGGAATTTATGTATTATTTAACCAATTTATTTTTCTTTCACTTAGACCCTTATTTCAAATCTATTTATAGAAATATTATAAATACTTATGTCATAAAACAAATTTTCATCTTATTTTTCCTTCGCTAGCATTCAGCTAACATTACAACTCAATCCCTTCAAATCATTTTACTTCTTTTCTATCATAATTATCTAAATATATATTTTCCTTTCTTATCACTCCGTTCAAACTGAGTGTAAATGTTGTTGCGTAAAGTAAATTATTTTCTTTTTATTAATAGATATTAAAAATTGGGCTTACTAGTGTAACGATTTTTGGACTACTATCATAAATTCTCGAAGGAGTTGACTCCACAATAATCTATAATTATTTGTTATTTGATTTTATGTAGTTTCGAATAAATTATTATTCTTAAAGTAGATTAAAAACTGTCACACAATCATTTCTTTTAAAGATTGTGTGAAGTAGTACATGATAAACTTACTTAAAAAGATATTCCGATAGAGATTTGCACTCGTTGTGGACAAAGATGAATGGGGATGTGATTATTGATGATTTTTTCCTGATTTTTAAGGGTTTTAAATGGCGGGCTAGTCCAAGCTTCTAGCCTATATTCGACTTGGCCTGGCTCAAACTTTTGGGCCTAAATTTTCCAAGCGAAAAAAAAATGAAAAAGATGGGTTGTTTCGTTCCCTGATCCTTTCAGGATCCCGAGAGAGGCTAAAGACATAGAGAACATAAAAAATTGCCAGTAATTTATTTCACCTGTAAAGTTTTATTTTCTTTGAATTTGCAATCAATTTTCTTCACTTCAATAATATAAGTGCCGATATCTTTGAAAACCCTAAATTGGTATATCTGTGTTTACATTTATTCCAAACTAATTTCTTTGTCACAAAAATGTCTAAACTAGTATACTCATGCTATATTTAATCCAAACTAAATTTTGTAAAATAAGATGATTTCACTCCAATTAGCAAGCTGTTCATCATTTAGAGGGGAAAATTCCAAATAAGAGACTCAAGTTGTCTCATTTTTCAAATAAGGATATGAAGTGGACTTTGTTTCAAATAAAAGCATGAATGCCTTATTATCTCAAAGAAGAGCCTAAAGTAATTATGATTGTTTAAAATAAGGGCTTAATCTCGCTCGTCAACAAAAAATTACGATCAATTAGAAATATTCTCGTCTTAACATAATTTAAATTTAATTTTATTAAAACTTTAAAAAAAATTAAAAAGTGGGGGGAATACAAACGAAAAGGTGGGCTCCTGACTGTGGCCACCACCCCATTGCCATTGGCACCTAGGCGAGGGTAGCGATCCTCTCCTAGATCTAGGTGAGAATCCCCCACCCTCTGCCCCGCTTAGGTGAGGTCGTTGGCCCTCTTGTAGGCCTAGTGGCCCTCGCCCAAGGCCCCTAGACTTCAATGGGGCCAACGGGGGCTTTAGGCAAGGGCCGACAACCTCACCCAAATGAGGTTAAGGATGAGTGACCCTCGCCTAGATCTAGGAGAGGGTTGTCAACCCTCGCCCAAACATTGACAACCCCACTGGCCATTGCCACCACCTATGTTTCCCCCTTTTCTAATTTTTTTAATTTTTAGTTTCATCTATTTGTTTTTTGTGAAAAAATAGAAAAAAAACAAAGAAAAAGGAAAAAAATCAAAAAGAAGAAATTACTCTTCAAAGCTAGTGAATTCAGGCCCTTATTTGAGATTAATATAAGCACTTCAAATCCTTATTTGAAATAATATACACTTTAGACCCTTATTTGAGATAATGAGAGCATTTTGAGTCTTTAATTGAAATAATGTCCACTTTATGTTCTTATTTGAGAAAATAATAGTATTTCAAGCCCTTATGTAGAATGCCTAAACATATAAAACCCAAAGCAAAAATGAGCTAAGATATTGGCCCAATAATGGTTGGGCTGATAAAAGAGGAGTTGTCGGGTCGTGATAAGATAAGAACAGTCGATGTCTTCTCTCCCTCTCCCCCTCTCCCTCTCCCTCTCCCTCTCTCTATCTCTATGGAGTGTTTCCTTCTTCCTTGAACCAAGGTTAATATCACAAAAAAGACCAAATTGATACACTTTTGACAATTTTATTTTAAACTAATTTTTTAACTATCAAAAGCCCAAAACTTGTACGCTTCGACAAATTTACCCTAAATTAATGCACTTATAATAAATTTATCATTTATTAATTTTTGTTAAATTTTATTGTTAAATTACTGGGTGTGAAAACTCATGACAATTGATTGGTGTATCAGTTTGAGATTTTACTCTCCCTTTATCATAGTTGTACCGATTTTGTGGTCTAATTTAATAAATGATATATTTGTTACAAATTTACCGGTTTGAAATTTTTTGCAGTCAAAAAATTAGTTTGAAAGTAGATTTGTCATAAGTGTATCAGTTTGTGAAATTTTATGATCATTTGGAATAAATTTGTCATAGGTGTGCTAGTTTAGGGTTTTTTATAATCAAAAAATTAGTTTTGAGTAAATTTATTATTATTATTATTATTATTATTATTATTATATATATATATATATATATCAGTTTGGAATTTTTCACAATATTAACCCAAAATAAAATTGCACACGTGTAACTATTTGTATCCATCATGTTGAAATAAGTTATTTCTTGTCATTGTCCCTAGTTTTATTAGATAGCAAGCTTGCAAATGCATATTCTGTTGAATCCTCAAGGTGCATTTATTTCAGGAAAAATAATAAAATCAGAAAACACATTTTCATGAATGATTGTGTACATTGCTCATAAAAATAAATGAACGAACAATTTTCATTGTTTACGAAAATACTTTTATATAAATTATGATTGACAATGAAAAAAAATTTCATTAAATCGTATTAGGAAACCAAAACACGAATTTTCTTTTCTTAATAAATGGAGCTTACATAAAAATTCATACGATTTTCCGTAGATCATTATGCTAGAGTTTTGCACATCAATAGCTTGTCTGTAGGATTTTAATAAGCCTCATATTCATGTAGATTCCTCCATTCCATTTTTGAGCTTTTGGGTTAAATTTTTCAATCCGGTATAAAAATCAATTTCGACCCGCATGTGAGACTTCTCGTTTGTCCCCTCCTCCACATGCCATTCTCAGTGTAGACTTTCCAACGCGCCACGGTGGGATCACCCAATCCCGACAAAACTCGGTTCGAACAATGTCATTTCAAAGTTAGGTATGTCCTAAGCAGCATCGCCCTCCTCTCCTCAAAGGGACTATCTGGGCTCAATTTATCTGATGTAATTCAATAATCGAAGTTAAAACTCTTTCAATCAGGATATCATTGAATACTCATGGAAGCTGCCTAACCATATGCATACAAGATTTCCAGTGTTGATTATGCCCTCTCAACTGTCATCGAGGATATCTCGATTCAACTGCTACGAACATTAAATTTTATTGTGGACCCAAAGTACGTCGCATGGCTTTACATGTTCGAGATCGTGCCTCGAAATGCCAGAATAATAAAAAGAAATTTCGGTTCGAAAGGTCCAATCGGGATCTCAACCACCATTGCAGGTTCCTTTCAGAGTGCACCCAGTGGAACGAGAAGCATAAAAGCAGAAAAGAAAAGAAAAAATCAGAGAAGAAGGCGCGCAAAATTTTTTCCGTGAAAAAGTTCTTTAAAAAATTAGAGAGGAGAAATTGCTACGCATGGAATTATCTTAAGTTGATGTTAAAAAAAAAAAAAAAAAACTCCTCGAAATATACTGATGAGGACAAACTTCATGAGCTGTAGCTCGTGTTACAACTTTCTCATTTTATCTCACATTCAAATAATTTGAAATGATCGATAAAGAGTTAGGGTGTAAAAATAGAAATGAAAGACGCTTCCATATTATGGAACTTAAGCCAAAAGATTCAAAGTAAATACAAAAAAATGTTCTAGATTAATTTCCTGGATTTACGCCATTGTTATTTTCGTTGCATTCTTAGTTTAATATTATCTTGAAAAAAAATTCATTCGGAATTCATGCTATGTTCCTATGATACAGAAAACATGACATTTGGACGTTTTTTCTTCCTCTGATTAACTTTGACCTCCTACTATTATGATTTTTTTACTAAGTTATGAATGATAAAATTCACTAACCCTCAGCTCCTTATGACACATCTCCTTTAACTAACATTATTATTATTATTATTATTATTATTATTATTATTATTATTTTGGTATGACTTTGACTAACGTTTTTGGTACGACTTTGAGTAACATCGTTAGCTTTGAACAAAAGATATGCCCGGGAAAAGCGCGGCCCAAATAGCTATTCTGTAAAATGCTCGGACAAAAATAAAATCACAAACCTAATAAAAGAAAAGTGAAAGACGACAAATAAACTGATATCGCGCACTTTGGAGAGTTGAATTCGAAGAACCCCTTCAAAACCCACCTAAAAAAGTCGATCTCGAGATAAAAAAGAAATGAACTCAGCGACAGTTCAGATGAGTTTCCGTCTTTTACTTATATAATCCTTAAAATAACCTCCAGTTTGATCAAGAGTAATGTCATGTTCAAACCAATTCTTATTGTCGGCCATCCGTCTGCATTTTCCCCTTATACGAAGCTTCTTCAAATTGAACTAATTGTATCCACATCGTATAATCCAAGTTTAGGTATTTGAATTTCTCTAGACAGTATGGGTGGATTACTCTAACCCGGGCCATAACTATGTAAGATTGGCGTGTGTTGAAGAAAAACATGGATAGATTTATCCATCAAACTCAAATCATGCACTCCATTTAGGAAAATTGTCCAGTCGATCCTAAGTTTATTGTGTGAACGTCGATTCACTTATAAACTTTTTAATTTTTCTAATTGAGTCTACTACCTTTGCATGAAATTTTAATGTAATCTTTCCAATCAATTTTTGTTAGAAATCGATGAGGGGCAATGTGCCACATATGATGTACGAGGAGTAGATTGCCGCGGTAGCAATGTCAAGCAAAAATTAGCCAAAATGACTTCATTGGAATTGATTGAACCGCCACATTAGCCATTTCGGACGAAAATTGGCTAGAATGACTAAATTAAAATTTTATGCAAAAGTTTAGAACTAAATTGACAAAATTAAAAAGTTTTAAATTGAATTAACAGCCATACAATAAATTTAGAATAGATAATTTTCTTACTCCCTTTGACTGTGGAAGAAACGCAAAACATCTAATACATGATTATGCTAATGTATACTATTTTATTTTTGGTAAGAAAAGTGACAAAGCCTAAAAAATCACGTCGTTACTTTTCTAATAAAATATGATCCAATTTAATCCCTTAACAACAAATGAAGCAAACCTAGTGATGGCCTACCTAATACATAGTTATCACCTGCATATTGGGTTGGATAACCCAATTTGCTAGTAAATCTACACAATGTATACTAGCTTTGATAGATATCTATTTGTCCCAATTTCTTTAGATGACAAAACACAATGCTTAAATTATCCATATTTCCTAGCAGAGAATAAAATATTAGGTCTGAGGACCCTTGCCTTTTCAATCTCGCATGCCTTTTTCTTCTAATTGGATCTCACCAAAAGTTGCCATGTGTTGAAGACTTCAAAGTTTTGAGGGTGGTGGGTGGAGGATGAATATTACCCTTAACCTTCAAAATAATCTCCATCGTCACTACTTACGAAATCATCTCCGAAGTTTCTCTCCAAACTTGCTTCTGTAATCGATCCTTCCACCGAATCCAACAATAATAATTTCACCTTGAGACGTCGGAAAACAGTCTTCGATCATTAGAGCTGGCAAGCAATTATTTTAATAATTTTACGCTCTCATGATGATTTTAAAACCGTAGGAACTTCGACATATCCTAACTATATATATAGGACCAAGAAGGAACTTTAGG
>MU091137.1:0-14588 GCA_014858505.1 Corymbia citriodora subsp. variegata
GCGCGTGATTGGCATAGTTTCTAGTAAATAAATTGCACACATAATGCACACAATTGCCTAATTCCAGCTATCGGCAGCAGTTAAGCCTATTCGCACAGTTTTAAAAGAAATTCTAGAAAGTTCAGTATCCTAAGTTGAAAATTTCTCAAATTTTAGTATGACATAGTCAAGATATAAATCTAACTTTTCATGAAGACGGTCGAGTTCAATTCCTTAAGTATTAAGAGCAGTAATTCATGCTATGTTTCCTACTAGTCCGTTCCTATTGCCAGACTACAGGTCCCTAAAGATAGGGTCACTACGGCGTCCCAACTCCGTCATTTAATCTGAAATTTTAATATGTTAAACTAAGGGTTATGAGTAACAACTTTTATTAAGACATCATTCAAAAAATCGATTCAAAAAAATTTATAAAATTCATGAAAACACTAAAGGTCACCTTTCATCAGCTCAGGCAGTTTCCTCCTATTGCGAAAATGAAGTCAATTTCACTAACATCCTAATCCAAAGAATTCTAGTTAAATTATATGTTATAGAATTGGATCTTAAGAGCATTTTCAGTGAGGAGGTATTCTCAAAATCTTACTTGACCGTGCTCTACAAAATTACCTCGTGGGTCAGCAAAGTCAAATAGGGTCCAAAAATAGAAGACATTTACTGTATGCGCCACTTTATTCCCATTTACTCTTGCGGCCTCACACATGCACTAAATCCACCATTACAAATCACATGCAAACATGATTCTCTGATCAAACCGCAAGAACCAACATCTACAGACCATCGCAAGCGCAACAATCACATGCAAGCTCATCCTACTATTGGGATTTGATTCACTATTGGGATTTCATGAATCATGTATAGGCAATTTAATATAAACGCAGCGGAAACAAGATAAAATATTTCTACACATGAATCTCCAAAGGCGTTGTTCGTGTGTTTCAATCAAAAATCCGATTATAAGAAGGGGGTTAAACGAATTACCTCTTGAAGCGCGCTTTAAGCGAATTGGTCCAAACGTTCTTCAGTTCAAGCCCCACAAACGTCGGACCTCTAGTTCAGACACACCACCAATGGACATCAAACGAAGAGAGAACTTGCGGATAATCACCACTACGATTGTGCTAGCAACTCCGTGGAGATAATCTTTCGTATCCTCGATATTTTAGCCACAGCCTAAAATGAGAGAATCCTTATATTCTCTTTTTCGTTTGCGTACGTACGCGCATAAAAACGTACATTTACACCTTTTATAAGAACTATTCCATGTGAGGTTACGATCGGCAACGGTTACCGATCGTGGGAAACCATCCCACGATCCCACGACCAGCAACCGTCGCTGGTTGTGGATGCATGAAGATCATGCATGATGGTCATGCTTGCTGACCATCATGCCCCACAATTAAAACGTGCACATGAGTGCAATGCACGCGGTCAGCAATTGTTGCTGACCGTGTGCATAATTTAATTGATTAATAAATTAATCAATTCCAAAAATAAATAAAAAGACATAATCTGTGTGTGCGCATTTAAGGTACATTAACATGTATCCATTTGGGCATGCGTGTGCATCATATGCACGTAGGCTTGTGACTATAATACAAATTAAATTAAATCACATTTAATTTAATTTCACGTCGACTCAATGCGACTGTAGTAATTTGTAAACACATTTACAAAATTATTTCTCTCTCGTTCCACGTTATCTAAATTGGTTATGGTGTGTGACATCCCTAAGTTCATCACTAAGCTGGTAGTAAGACTTGTACTAACATATTAGTACTCCCAAAATAATTAATTGTCCCGATTAATCTTTGGGTCTTACAAGCCATGATTGACATCTAGCAATATGTCATGGCTACCCAGATAGTGTGAATGCTTTAAGAACATAATGAACCTGTCAGTTTTGGCTACAGTGTAATTTAATCCCTCTGTCTTATTATGTCCCGATCGAATAAAGACCATGGAATATTTGTGAAGTCACCAATTCGATCATATGCACAAATCTAATTGACATGTATTTTATTCGAGACATAAACAATTTATTCTCGGTTACAACCCCGGCCGAGGACTTCAATACATTGTCATAATCAGATTACATAGGACATCATTATAATACCTTGTATGTAACAAGGAGACAGATTTCATATTGCGTACACGTGCAACTTCGTATATGAACAAACTATGACCATCAGGTATAAAGACGGATCAACGACCCGGCATTAAATGCACTCGTGAACCATAGTTGCTCGATACACAAGTTAACACTGTACCTCAGGTCTAAGGATTATTTACACAAGACCAAAGCATGAACAATTAGACATTGACCACGCTAAAAGCTTCCATGTTGCTAATCATTCCATATGCGTCACGTTCAGTGAATTTGTCTAATACAAACACTTGTGTTCTAACTCAGGCATCGCAATACCTAATGACTTGCGACTCGTCATTCCCTTAAGTATCCAATACTTAATGGTGAAGTTAAGAACTCACTGGTTTCAACAGGATTATAAATATCCACTCAATAATCCATTGACCAGGAACAGTTTAAAGATTTAGTCTAACTATGAACCCGTCACAATATTCTTGACGTCTCAAGAATGGGTCTAGTCACAACTGATCTTATGGAATCATTCATAAAATAATTGGACAAATGAATGAATACGTCATTGCCATTAATTAAATAATAATAATGATAGTACAACCGAAATCCCTAATATGTAACTATTACATAGTAGCTTTAGGACATACATCCAACAATCTCCCACTTGCACTAAAGCCAACTTGTCTGGTACCTCAAACCCATTTTGTCAATGTGCCTTTCAAAAGAAGACTGAGGTAAGGCCTTAGTGAAGGGATCTGCCACGTTTTCTGCTGAGGCAATTTTCTGCAAGGCGATATCACCTCTCCCAACAATTTCTCTGATGAGATGGAAGCGTCTCTCAATGTGCTTGGACTTTTGGTGAGACCTTGGTTCCTTAGCTTGAGCTATTGCCCCATTGTTGTCACAAAACAATGTAATTGGCCGCTCAATTGAAAAAACAACTCCAAGTTCAGAGATAAACTTCTTCATCCAAGCGGCTTCCTTTGTTGCTTCAAAAGCAGCTACATACTCTGCCTCAGTGGTGGAATCAGTAGTTATGCTTTGTTTGGAAATTTTCCAACTAATTACACCACCATTGAATGTAAAGACAAACCTAGACATAGACTTATAATCATTAGGATCCGATTGAAAATCGGAATCCGTATAAGCTATAACTTTAAATTCTCCTTCTCCATATATCAAGAATAAATCCTTAGTCCTTCGTAAGTACTTAAGAATATTCTTGACTACTATCCAATGCTCTTGTCCTAGATCAGATTGATATTTGCTAGTAATACTTACAGCATGCGTAATATCAAGTCTAGTACATAGCATAGCATACATTATGCTTCCAATAGCGGATGCATATGGTATTTTCGCCATCCGCTCTCTTTCTTTAGAAGTGTTGGGACACATCTCCTTAGAAAGACGGATCCCTTGCCTAAAAGGCAATAATCCTCTCTTGGAACATTGCATATTAAAACGTGTTAACACTTTGTCTATGTACGTAGATTGTGAGAGGCCAATTAATTGTCTCGATCTATCTCTATAGATCTTGATACCTAAAATGTAGGTTGCCTCTCCTAAGTCTTTCATGGAGAATTTCTGTGACAAGAATAGTTTTATTGATGATATCATTGGTACATCATTCTCAATCAAAAGTATATCATCAACATACAAAACTAGAAATGCAATTGCACTCCCACTGATCTTCTTGTATACACAAGGTTCATCCAGATTTTTGATGAAGCCAAACGATTTGACTACCTCATCAAAACGGACGTTCCAACTTCTCGAGGCTTGTTTGAGTCCATAAATGGATCTCTTAAGCTTACACACCTTCTGATTTTCACCATTGGATTCAAAATCCTGTGGTTGTTCCATATAGATGTCCTCCTCAAGAAAACCATTTAGAAAGGCAGTTTTAACATCCATTTGGAATATCTCATAATCAAGGTGTGCAGCTATAGCCAACATAATCCGAATGGATTTTAACATGGCCACAGGTGAGAAAGTTTCGTCATAATCGATTCCTTCTTTCTGACGATATCCTTTCGCCACCAGCCGTGCTTTGTAAGTTCCAATTTGACCTTCAGCATTCATCTTCCTCTTAAAGATCCATTTACAGCCAATTGGTACAATACCATCAGGCAGGTCAACTAAGGTCCAAACATCATTGGAATACATTGAATCCATTTCAGATTTCATGACTTCTAGCCAATTACTAGAATCGATGTCCGACATCGCCTCCTCATAGGTTTTAGGATCACCGGGTTGATCACTATCATTCACAATGAATAATGGTTCAATAAGATCAACCGAGTGTCTATAACGAGCAGGTGGGCGAGACGTTCTCACACTTCTCCTAAGAGGTTGGGTATCAGAAGCTCCCACTGAATCAGAGATTGGTATCTGAATTTGGTTGTTTGGTACTTCATTATTTTCTTCTTGTAAGACTATTTTCCGCCTAGCACCACCTTCTTGGACGAACTGATTCTCCAGAAAAGAAGCGTGCCTACTCACCAAAATTCTTTGGTCTGAACAAAAATAGAAATAATATCCAAGAGTTTCCTTTGGATATCCAATGAAGCGATCTTGTTCAGATCTTGCCTCCAATTTGTCCATTTTTAGCTTTTTAACGAAAGTTGGACAACCCCAAATCTTAAAATGATTAAGACTTGGTTTCCTACTATGCCATATCTCATAGGGCGTAGTTGGAACAGATTTGGACGGCACTCTATTCAGTATATATGCAGCTGTCTCAAAGGCATATCCCCAAAAAGATATAGGTAAATCGGTGTAACTCATCATAGATCGAACCATATCTAATAAAGTACGATTTCTTTGTTTAGATACACCATTATGTTCTGGAGTTCCAAGAGGTGTCCATTGTGATAAAATGCCATTCTCTTTTAAATAGTCCAAAAATTCAGTACTAAGGTATTCACCTCCTCGATCCGATCGAAGAGCCTTAATACATTTTCCTGTTTGTTTCTCAACTTCAGCCTTGAATTCCTTGAACTTTTCAAAGGATTCGGATTTATACTTCATTAGGTATAAATAACCATACCGTGACTGATCATCGGTGAAGGTAATGAAGTAAGAATAACCACCTCTAGCAATTTCATTAATTGGTCCACATACATCTGTATGTATTAATCCCAATATGTTAGCAGCTCATGCACTATGTCCCACAAAGGGCGCTTTGGTCATTTTTCCCAGAAGACATGCCTCACAAGTTGAGTATGATTCAAACATTGATGGATCAATGTACCCATCATTACTCAACTTGTTAATTCTATCTTCTCCAATATGACTTAATCGGAGATGCCAAACATACTTTTTATTTGGACTGTCTCTAGGACGTTTATTAGTTATGGTATTTATATCAATTCTATTTTGCTTATTGACATCAGTAATCGCATTACCGGACATTGTAATGGTATAAAGATTATTGGTTAATAAGCTAGAACCAACACATCTTTTATTTTGATAAATAGAACATACATCATCAGCAAAAGAAAATTCATAATTCTCTTTACCTAAACAAGGTATAGAGATGATGTTCCTAACAGCATTCTTGTAATGCAAACAGTTCTTTAAAACCAATACATGTCCAGAAGGCAAACATAAATGAAAAGTCCCTATAGCTAACGCAGCAACTCTTGCTCAATTGGCAAATGTCAGGACAATCTCATTTCGCCCTAGCATCCTGCTTATTTCCAGATTTTGCAAAGACATATAAATATGTGAAGTTGCAGCAGAATCTAGAACCCATAAGCTGGATTCAGCACTAATCATAAGATTAGTTTCAATAAGCATAGACACAATACCTTCACAAGGTTGGTCCTTGGGCTTGACCTTCAAGCTCGCGAGGTACTTCTTACAGTTCCTCCTCCAGTGCCCCTTGACACCATAGTAATGACATTTCCCTTTTTCAATCTTGGGTTTTGGTTGCACAACAGGTTTGATAGACCTCTTCCAATTCCTTTTCTTCAAAACAATCTTACTCCTTGAAGAAGAAGCCTTAGCCATAGCCACTACATTTGGCCTCGTGTTGTGCATTTCCTTCTCATAAACTACTAGCATGCTATGTAACTTAGCAAGAGTTTTATCCATCTTATGCATGTGAAAGTTTTGGACAAAACTAGAGAAGGAATCGGGCAAAGATTGGAGGATCAAATCCACAGCTAACTCGTTGTCCATAACAAGATTCAGCCTAGCCAATTCTTCAATGTGCCAGATCATTTTCAAAGCATGATCATTAACTAATGATCCTTCAGCCATCCTCATACGGTACAATGCTTTAGATATCTCATATCTAGAGGTTCGACCATTCTCATCAAAATATTCTTTTAAATGCAGAATGATCGACCTAGCATCTTCTATGGATTCATACTTCTTCTGTAATTCATTATTCATCGAAGCAAGCATATATGACCTAACTTTTAAGTCATCGTCATGCCACTTATCATAAGTGACACGTTCCTCTTGGGTTCCACCCTCAAGAAAGGACTTTGGCATCTCTTCATCAAGCACATACCCAATTTTTTCTGAATTGAGAACAATTCTCAAATTCCTCATCCAGTCAGTGAAATTGGGTCCAGTTAAACAATTCTTGTCAAGTATAGAAGCGAGTGGATTTGTAGTCACCATTTTCAAAGTAATAATATATCTGTTGCAGAAAATAAATTGTTAGCCGTTGTACCTTTCAAAATAACTATTTCATTTTGGCCTTTAAATGAAATAGATCCTCCCACTAAATTTATATTCGAATCCCATACTCCTTAAGATGGGAAGCGGTAATCTTTGTTGGGTAAAGATTACTAGTGGGGATTGGAGTCCCACCAGTCCAAAGCCCACCTCACCTAACAGTTATTGGTGTCCTATGAACTTAGTGAGTGAACCAACTTGTTCAACGCATCATATGCGAGTCCCAATCATAACTTTGGCATCTAGACCATGAAAGCCTCACCTAACAGTTATTGGCATCATGATCATAGTTAAGTCTAACCCATCGTCTCATGCAAGTATTGAAAAGCACAAAAGATTTCCTTACCTGACAGTTATTAGAAATCATTTGGCTCCAACCTCATAGCATCATATGCATAAGGAAGTGGTCCAATATTATGAATGGTAATTAACCCCTATGTATCCATAGCCGATCATTTAACCACCATAATATTGGATCAAACCACGACGATGGTAGGCCACGAGTCCGAAACCCGTTTCGACTTAATATTATTAATAAGGAGATTTGGGTCGTTATTAATGGTCTCACTTTGTACATTAACCAGTTTAACATGCACAATAACATAAATACAAAAATAAATAGATATCACATAAACATCTATCCTACGTGGTGATCATGGAATTATGGTTCAATGGGTCTCGAGCCAATGAGACCCATTTAGCCATTTTAATGTTTTAACAATAAGGACCCGCTCTTCACTTCTTCTTCAATCTTTGAACTCTTCAAAGACCGGGCCCAAAGAGCTCTCCGGCTTAATGGCTCCACCAATGGCTCCTCTTGAACTTGTAGCATTTACATCAACAATTGATATAATAAACTATGCTCTCTTACATTTCATGAAAAATTAAAATAAAATAAAAGGAAGGTCGCAGCCTTCATTTAATAATTACAACCCAAAAATGAATACCTGTAATCATCATATATTCATCCATACAACCATCATAATGATTAAGGATTTTTCCATGATCACCACCCTTCCTTACAAGCCATAAATTCAAAATTTAAAGCTCTGGAAGGCATAAATAAAATTATGCAATTAATCAAATTTAAAGTTGAACAACGCAAATTACGTTAAGGAATCAAATTGATGAAACAAATTTCATGAGTGTGATTCCAAACGGAAGTTGCGTCGTCATCTTTAAATTCACAATTGCGAATCATATGGAAAATATAAATGCAAAAATAACAAGTTATGGATTTTTGATTCAAAATTGATTTAGTTCCAATTTTGCATAGTTGATTAAATTTATCACATAAATTAATCAACGTCTACGCAAAAATCTACGAACTATAAATCAATTAAACGCATGAAAAACGCCTAAACCTGGCTCTGATACCACTATTGGGATTTCATGAATCATGTATAGGCAATTTAATATAAATGCACGAAAAACGCCTAAACCTGGCTCTGATACCACTATTGGGATTTCATGAATCATGTATAGGCAATTTAATATAAATGCAGTGGAAATAAGATAAAATATTTCTACACATGAATCTCCAAAGGCGTTGTTCATGCATTTCAATCAAAAATCCGATTATAAGAAGGGGGTTAAACGAATTACCTCTTGAAGCGTGCTTTAAACGAATTGGTCCAAACGTTCTTCAGTTTGAGCCCCACAAACGTCGGACCTCTAGTTCAGACACACCACCAATGGACGTTGAACGAAGAGAGAACTTGCGGATAATCACCACTACGATTGTGCTAGCAACTCTGTGGAGATAATCCTTCGTATCCTCGATATTTTAGCCACAGCCTAAAATGAGAGAATCCTTATATTCTCTTTTTCGTTTGCGTACATACGCGCATAAAAATGTACATTTACACCTTTTATAAGAACTATTCCATGTGCGGTTACGATCGGCAACGGTTGCCGATCGTGGGAAACCATCCCACGATCCCACGACCAGCAACCGTCGCTGATCGTGGGAAACTACCCCAACGACCAGCAACCGTTGCTGGTCATGGGTCATGCATGATCCCACGACCAGCAACCGTCGCTGGTTGTGGATGCATGAAGATCATGCATGATGGTCATGCTTGCTGACCATCATGCCCCACAATTAAAACGTGCACATGAGTGCAATGCACGCGGTCAGCAATTGTTGCCGACCATGTGCATAATTTAATTGATTAATAAATTAATCAATTCCAAAAATAAATAAAAAGACATAATCTGTGTGTGCGCATTTAAGGTACATTAACATGTATCCATTTGGGCATGCGTGTGCATCATATGCACGTAGGCTTGTGACTATAATACAAATTAAATTAAATCACATTTAATTTAATTTCACGTCGACTCAATGCGACTGTAGTAATTTGCAAAATTATTTCTCTCTCGTTCCACGTTATCTAAATTGGTTATGGTGTGTGACATCCCTAGGTTCATTACTAAGCTGGTAGTAAGACTTGTACTGACACATTAGTACTCCCAAAATAATTAATTTTCCCGATTAATCTTTGGGTCTTACAAGCCATGATTGACATCTAGTAATATGTCATGGCTACCCAGATAGTGTGAATGCTTTAAGAACATAATGAACCTGTCAGTTTTGGCTACAGTGTAATTTAATCCCTCTGTCTTACTATGTCCCGATCGAACAAAGACCATGGAATATTTGTCAAGTCACCAATTCGATCATATGCACAAATCTAATTGACATGTATTTTATTCGAGACATAAACAATTTATTCTCGGTTACAACCCCGGCCGAGGACTTCAATACATTGTCATAATCAGATTACATAGGACATCATTATAATACCTTGTATATAACAAGGAGACAGATTCCATATTGCGTACACGTGCAACTTCGTATATGAACAAACTATGACCATCAGGTATAAAGACGGATCAACGACCCAGCATTATATGCACCCATGAACCATAGTTGCTCGATACACAAGTTAACACTGTACCTCAGGTCTAAGGATTATTTACACAAGACCAAAGTATGAACAATTAGACATTGACCATGCTAAAAGCTTCCATGTTGCTAATCGTTCCATATGCGTCACGTTCAGTGAATTTGTCTAATATAAACACCTGTGTTCTAACTCAGGCATCGCAATACCTAATGACTTGCAACTCGTCATTCCCTTAAGTATCCAATACTTAATGGTGAAGTTAAGAACTCACTGGTTTCAACAGGATTATAAATAGCCACTCAATAATCCATTGACCAGGAACAGTTTAAAGATTTAGTCTAACTATGAACCCGTCACAATATTCTTGACGTCTCAAGAATGGGTCTAGTCACAACTGATCTTATGGAATCATTCATAAAATAATTGGACAAATGAATGAATACGTCATTGCCATTAATTAAATAATAATAATGATAGTACAACCGAAATCCCTAATATGTAACTATTACATAGTAGCTTTAGGGCATACATCCAACACCTACTTCCAGAAAACAGCATGCATCCCTTTTTCCCTTCCAACCCGCGCCAACGCATCCACCTTTACAGACCAAGTCAAGCACCACAGCACTCCCAAGTGAGTTTAGACACTCTTCTTATTGCGCATTTGCCTGTACTGCACCTCCTAATAGCTGCCTTGACTGCGAAACCTCTACTTGACCAACTACTACAAGCCTCACAAAGATCATAAGATTTGACACCACGTTTTCCCCTACCTGGTTTTGTTGCTTGTCACTTGCATTGTTGGGCTGCTTGGGAGTTCTTGAAGCCACTGGTTCCTCTCACGGAGTAGGGACCCGAGGTAAATCACTAGAAAAAGAGAGGGGAAAGCATTGGGAGAGTGAGAGATGGAGAGGCAAGGAGGAAGCTGAAGGGAGCAAGAAAAAGAAGGAAAAGAGAAAAGGTGGAGTGAGGGAATTAAGTTAATGATGACCTTGGAAAGAGGAGGTGGCAGCCATGCATGAAATTGTATTGTTAAGGGAAAATTTTTGGAAATGAGAGGCTAGGGGGAGGCGGGTGTGAAGGGGAAATGAAGAGACTTTTGTCTCTTTTGCATGCCAGCCTTTTTCCATATTTTGTTTCTTATTCAACTACACCTTAATAAGGAAAGCAAAACCATCTAGTCCTAATACCCCTTTTTTCCTCAATTGCCCTTGAGATTTTACTCACAAGAGAAGACGAATTCTCCTTCTTGGTCATTTCACTCCATGGCTGCATTAGCACTATGGCTAAATATTTTTATCATACTTAACCCTAAAATTTCAACAATCACTAGACTGATTCTAACACCTTTCTATACCAACATGGAATGCTCGTTTCCATCCCAGCCCCTCACAGTTTGTACGGCCCATTGGGTCCAATTGTACAGCCGCCCGGCCCATTGGGCCCACTTGCAGCCCAATATCTCTCCAAGTGGTCTAGGACCTCAACTCCTTAGGCCCACATTCTTTACACTCACACATGGCCCACAGCGCTCGTCGCCTGATCCAAAATTCTATTCCATATGCCTATCTAGTCAATTCTAAGGATGGAATTTCAGGGCGTCACAACATTGTTGTGTATATCATACTAAAATTTGGTATTCATTGGATAAGTACAAGTGTCGAAATGCCCCTTATTAGGGTGTGACTGCTTTGAAAACAAGGTTGGCACAATTGTAGACTGAGGTCATTGAATTGTTGCATCTTGTATGTTTAGAACTGGACCTAGAACCCTCACGGAAAATGTTTTCCAACGTCTTCTTTATAACATACTAAAATGTTGTAATTTTTCGAAGTAGTTCACTAGGCTTATGACCCTAATGTTTCCAGTCACGCAGTTCTGCTTATGTCCTATTCTGGTCCGAATTTTCTAAGTGGTGGTGAGGAACTGAATTTATGGCTATTGATGGCTTTTCAATGAGCTTGTTGGCACCTTGTGATATGTTGGCTTGGGCATTTCTCATGAATGTACGGTAGCTGCATGCATGCGAATAATATGTGTTCATACGAATGCTACCCGTGTGAAGTGAATTGCACCATTGAACTATATATCCTACGATGTGAATGGGAATTCTATGGAGCATGAGCATGCTGGTGTAATGTGGTTAATGTAATGAGTGCACGTGTGAAATGTGTGGATGAACCATAGTAAGAGATGTCCATTGACTGTATGGAACCAGTGATGCCTTGGAGAGTGGGATGTTTATGCTGTGTGATCTTGGATGCCTCAATAGTGGATACCGAGATGCCTTGGAGTGAAATTTCCCAGTGGTGGTCTAGATTACCTCAGTTGTGGATACTGGGATATCTTAGAGTGAGATGCCTCTGCTATGTGATTTGGGATGCCTCTGTTGTGTGATACCACGATGCCTCGAAGTGAGATGCCTATGGAAATGTTTTCCATGGAAGTCCGGTCTAGGATCAAAAGTGACTCAAGCGGACTGGCTGGTAATCAGTGGATAATCGACTCGAGGGTGGGTTATGAAATCACATGAGATATAACTATACACGGCCCATGAGTTTACATGTGGATCATGGCATGTGTGCATGTCGAGGTGCATGGAAACTGCGCTAACACTGTTCGCTTGGCTTGAATTGCATGAGCACTTCATGTACACGAGTAATGAGTGCTAGTTATGCGAGCTCAATTGATGTTGTTATAGCATGCCTTGTGATTTCATTGCTTGCTTGTGGATAATGCTATTTCTTTCCAGTGGCATGTGGATTGCGTGGTTTGAAACCTGGTCGCTTTCTCTTACTGAGCAATTTGCTCACTCTTTTATTATTTTTCAGATCGCTAAGATGGACGTTCCCCCACTTGCTATGTATTGAGCGCCCACCTTCTTCGAGGCATGCTCCATGATATTATAGATGAAGAGTCTAGTTTAGTTTTTACCTGCTATATATGTATTATATAGATAGACGATGGGCGCCCCCACCTGGTTTTCTATGCGCTTTGTCTCCTGGTACCTAAACTTGGATGTTGAGCTGATCAGTCGTCTAGATTGGTGAGCTTGTGGGGACGATGGGTGGAGCATAGTGCCTGGGTCGGGTCGAGCCATAGCTAGGCCATATCTTGTAGGTTTTTGGAGCCCACGAGGAGGTGACAGGTAGAGGAGATTACGCACCATTTTGGCCCTCTTCCTAGTTTAGTTTGTGCATGATTTTTGGGTGATGTAAACGTTCCTTAGGCATGCTAAAAACTTGTAAACCCTCCCACGTAAGTGAAAGCTAAAGTGAAAGCTACGGATGCTTAGTGAAATGAAATTTTTGTTGGCGCCTATTCTCGTGTTCTTGTATATTTGTACATATGTTATAAGGCCAAGGGGGCTGATTGTGTTTAAGCAAGCCTGTATTGTTTAAAATGTTCATGTTATAAATACTGACCTTCAAGGGTAAGATAGGAGCTAACAGGCGGAATCACCTATTGTAAAGTATGGGTTGAAGAGGAAAAAAAAAAGAGGAAGAAAAAGAAGAGTTGAACGGTCAGAAGAAGAGGAAAAAGGGGAGGCTTTAGAGTTATGAGAGAGAGAGAGAGTTCAAGGAGAAACATAAAAGAAAGGGAAATGAGGAAGAAAAGAAAGGATAAGAAGAGAGGAAAGAAAGGAGAGAGGGCTTCGCCTGTTCTCACCGTGGATGCCTTGCTAGGCCATCTCAACTTTGATTTGCAACACTCGGTAAGTTCTTGTGCCTTTGTTCATTCGATGGGAATAGTCTTGGACTTAGGGTTTGAAAGTCAGAATTATTGGAGATTCGTGTGGAGAAGTTCAATTTTTAAGTCATTGAGCTGCATATTTTTATAGAAATTATACTTTTTGGTGAGATTTTGAGGTGGCTGAGTTAGGGTTGTAGTACATCAAAATGGTTTTATAAAGACTATAAGTTGACTTGAAACAAAATTTTTTTGAGAATATTATGGCACAATAAAGTTCATCATGCGAGCCATGCCTAGCAGACAACTACATGTTTCCGCTAGAAGTGAACTTTCCATGGCACATAAGTGTCATTTGATCGGCAAATAGGTGTAGTATAGTCAAATTGTTCATTAGAATGTCCATTTACTCGGTCTTTGATATTGTTTTTTGGTTAATTGATGGAATCTGAGTGCGTCGGCTTGGGTAAGTGCCATGCTAGTTTTTAGCTTTTCCTAAGTGAGTGATACTATTTTTTTTTTTTTTTGGATTTTAAACTCGTGTTTGAAAAACATTATGGATTATATATGCTATGAGTTGATAAATAGCATCTTTTATTACATGAAATAGGATTGAGTTTTTAATGCAATTTTGTTGTTTGAAATGGGTAGTTATCCTTTGATTTTAGTTTGAAGGATTGCCTATATATGATTTGTGAAACTCTTTATGGAAAAATGATGAAAAGTTTATGATTTTAATTCTCGTTATGGATTACTGGAGAGTTGTGATTGATGGTTGGTGCTCGGTGTCTATGTGAACCCTAGGAGTTGTGTGGGTATACACATACTAGTTTAGGATATCCTTGTAAGTCGAGCCACTAGCTTATAATAGGTGAACACCTAACCAAAGAGAGAATCTTGGTCGTCTTGTCATGAGTGTTAAATGTGATTATGGCTGGACATTTGAACTTGAGTTTGGTTAATGAAGTGGACCATTGACATGTGATTTGAGTTTAGTTGATAAAATGGACCATTAATTTGTATTTTGACAAGTTTAGTCAATAGAATGGATCATTGGCACGTGTTTTTATGAGATTGCCTAATGGACTGAACCATTAGTGTCTATTTTGCTATTATCTTAAGATACTTATATTATAAATATATTATGTTAAAAGTGGGCTATGTTTGTATTGTAAATGTGTGTAGTGATTTCT
>MU091138.1:0-14585 GCA_014858505.1 Corymbia citriodora subsp. variegata
CATATCAAGTCCTATCTATACGAAACCAATTTGCACGTAAACATACCTGGGAAGACAGACCGGCACGGTGGGATCCAACGGATGACTCGTTGATTGCGGCGCTTGTGGTCTTCAATAACGTTATCACATGAGAACATTTATCAGAACGGCCATTGACTTAAAAGTCTCCAACGGTGATAGAATGGAAAGACCATTGGTCCTTTTCTAGCTATTACACCGAAGATGACTTTCCTTGGCCCACAAGGTTCAAGCCCATGTGCTGTCGCTAGACTTGGCTAGGTCAATGATCTCATGTCCACTGGGATCGGAAGTTATCGCTATGCGATGATTGAGGCTCTGATGAACTTGTGACTTGGGGTACAGCTATCTCATGTGAGCATAATTATGGAACCTTGACATGTTGAGCAAACTATGTTAACGAGCTTGTCTCTAGGGTCTTGGGTGGTGCTAAGTAACTACAATTCAAATATAATATTTTGTAGTGGATGCTTGGCTACTCAACCCTTTTGTTCTTATGATCACTGTTCCATAACTTCCAAGTCAACACAAACACTTTCATCATTTGATATATTAAGAGTTTATGAATTGGAAATGAAAATGCAACTTGCAGATGGCCCCATGAAAAATCCAACATAAAAGATATCACAACAATGGGTACAAGTACAGGGAATGGAGTAGCGTGCCATTTGGACCTAGTAGAACGCGCAGCAAATAAATACCAATTCCGGGATTTTTATCGAGTGAAACAATACAAATTTCCGATCACAAGCTTCCGATCGACAATTCATATCTGAATTTGAGATTTCGATTCCTGATATGCCTGTTCGTGGGCCACATCCTTTTCTTTGTTGTTTCAATTCCAGGCGAATGGGTTTGGGCCTTAGGGGGCCCTGGCTGCATGACAGGCCCAATTAATTGGATACTGAACTTTTTGGGAAGAAGATTTGGGTTTCAAAGAAGTATACTACAAGCCATGCGACCATTTACGAAACTTTCCATCATAAAAAATGCTCCAAACTTATAAAAGAATAAAGGATTCACAGAGAAAAAAATATATGCCAAAGTCCAAAAAAAATAAAAATAAAAAAAAGAGAAGCCGATATTGGCCATGATCCCTCTTTGTCACTTGTAGTTTTGGAGGTGATTATTAAATAAACATAGTATCTATGACCAATTGAATAGAAAAGTAGATAAAATATTGAAAAATCACAATTATTGATTTTTTTCATTGAACAGGTTTAATGCACGTGTGAAAATACTATCATCTGAATAGAAAAGTTCTTACTCAAAGAAATTGGTAATTGTGAAGTTTGAGACGAAAATACAAAAATTATACTACCCAAGTAGCACATCTAAGGCGATCTTATGTCGTCGAAAAGCAGTGCCCAAGACAGTTTGAAATACAAGAAAATCCGTAGTTAAAATTCCATGAATTTGTGCTCAATTTATAATTCAATGATGAAGACTTAAAACTAATTTATGATCCATAAAGAATTGTGTTTTGATAAACAACGGGACTTACGTTCCTTAAGGGAATTTAATCAAACATTACTATCGTGACAAAATAAATGGAAATATGAAGAAAGGGCACCCGACATCTTCGTTGCCTAAAAAGAGAGCTACGGACCTCACGAGTGCCAAAACTTGGCACGGAGGGACACCTAAGTGTAAAAGCTTACAAACAGTACACTTGAGTGCCAAAATCGAAGCAAAATGGATCAGTTAAGTGCCAACGGCGAAAAATTCCGGCTAAACCGCCACATGTCCACTTTCCGGTGACTTCATTTGCTAACGAAGCATTTTTAATCCACGTGACAATTTTAATAAAAAAAAATTGTCCACGTCAGATTTTTAAAACATTAAAATCGATTTTATTAAAAAAAAAAAGGGAGGGGAAATTGGCGAGGGTTGTGCAGCCCTCGCTGCCGTCGCCGTCACCGCCCCACCATCGCCGAGAAGGGCCAGTGATGGTGGGGTGAGGGTCAGCCGAGGTCACCAGGCCCCGGTTAGTGGCCGGCGACCCGGACCGTCCTGCAGTGAGGGCTTGCGGGCCCTCGCCTAAATCTGGGGCGAGGGTCATGACCCTCCCCCAGATCCGGTGAGGGTTGTTGGCCCTCGCCCAGCCAGGCCAAGGGCCACTAGCTGCCCGGACCCCAGCCACCCTTGTTGTAGGCCGGCTGGGGTTGCCGGCCACCGGCCGACCCTTGCCCATCGTCACCGGCCGACCCTTGCCCATCGTCACCGGCCCTTCCTGGTGATGGTGGGGCAGTGATGGCGGTAGCGGCGAGGGTTGCACAGCCCTCGCCGATTTCCCCTCTCCCCTTTTTTTTTAAATTAATCAATTTTATAATAATATATTTTTAAAATTATTTAATTAATAATTTTTAAAATCTATGTCAGCGCAAAAATGATGTCGTTTTGCACTGATTTTTCGTAGACTCAATTTCCGACAAGCCACGTGGGCAAAAAAATTAATAAAAAATTGCCATGTAGGATTTTCGGTAGAGTTCCGACGACTTGGCACTGAAGTGATCCATTTTTTTGAAAAGTGGCACTTAAGTGTCCCTCCATGCCAAGTTTTGGCACTCCTACTATACTTATGCCCCTAAAAAGAGGTGTAAATATCTCTCATGTACGAGTTGGTCCAAGTGCGATTGATTTTTACTGTTTTTGTTTTGCTATTGAAAATTGATAAGAAAGGTTTGCTAGCATCGGGAGAGACAATTCTGCCACTAGTGGGGTTCTTTGGTGTTGATGTATGTAGTTGGGGTGGTGAGTTTGATACATCACGTAGTGAGGATCTAAGCGGCCGAAGCATGGGCAGCTGGTAACAATCGCTCTATGCCATCAGCAATTTAGTGTAATCAGCAGTGAGGAGCCGAGCGGGGAAGGCGGATGCAAGTTCGCCTTCTTTCCGGAAGGGAAACTGTCTTTCTTGTTTTGTTTTGTTTTTTTTCCCTAGTAACAATCTAATTGAATCGCGAAGGCTGGTGCACCGTGGGACTGATGTAAGTTTTGCAATAATCGAATTGATGGCAAGTATTCAAGAATCTCAAGATGAACTAAAATCACGGCATCATGTTCAAGCCAGATGATTGCAAAATTGGCAGATACATGCTAAGATAATGCCTAGCGAATTCGAGTATTGATATGATTTCACAATTAATTGATCCCCAACATCAAGAAAGAGTTTATTATCAATAAGAAATATAAATAACCAAAATCCTTCAACTTTTCAGCCATTCCCGAGTTACTGTTCACTTTCTCTCCAAAGTGCAGCTACGATTTCTACAGTGCATCGTTTGGTTCAATAGCTGGTCGGGGAGTTCTGGGCATCGATCCAAGCTGTTTTTCAGAGGGATTCTTCATCTCCACCTGGGCTTTCATCTCACCGAACCACTTCTCCTAGGTATGGCTAAATCTCCTCGATTATTAGATCTGGGTTAGGGTTTGAGTTGCTTCAATTTTCTGATGGATTCGGAGTCCCGACCACTTCGGTCTGTTTTGCTGGAGGAGAAACGCTTCACGGGTCCTAATAATCCTTCGAATAAGTGGAGTGGTAGACATAGATGTCACGCCCCGAACCCCGAGCACGCGACAACCCCTTCTCCTTGGTCGATTGAAAGCGACGTCCCAGGACCCGTCGACGACCACTCATTTTATCTTTTGTTAAGCGCAAGCGGAAGACGAACCATCCCCAGACAAACAAACAATCAAACAGGGATAGAGGGATGAACAACAATGACAACAGCAACTACTCATTTATACATCTTACTGGATTAACCAACGGAGGATCGTTTTCTGAAATACAAGCCCGAGAAAAAGGGCCGATCCATCCTCTAAGCCAAACCAAAAAGAAACTAGGCTAATCCAATGAAACAAGAAGAACCCTCGGGTTCAACACCACGGTCACTCGGACCCATCGGACTCAAGCTCCGTTGGGTTGGTCACTGGAGAAGCGGGGGCAGGATCCTCCATTGCGGGTACGCCATTCTAGGGACCTGAAAATGGTTACCACGACGGGTTGAGATAAAATCTCAGCGAGTTCTTCCCCCTAAGCCCCGGTTAGTACGCCAACTCAACCCGGGGTATCTCTCCATAACCACCCCTCACTCAACCCAACAACCCACAAACAGCAACCAACAACAAACAGGGCAACCAACATAGCAATATTCGATTCGCATGCAACTTTACCCGGTATGCCATACCCTGCACGTTAAATCTCAGCACAATACACGCAATCAAGGCACATGGCCGTTAGATGAAACAATTCATCAATCACATGCGAATCGCATCACAAGCGATCTCACCTGGCCATTGCCACACCCTGCACGACTATTAACTCATGCGTGCGTACCACAAATCATCACGACATTAAGAGGATGCGAATAATCAGAGCATCTCACACAACTTTCTCATGTCTCACACTCACACATGCTCCGATTATTAACGCCCCCTCCTAGGCCAACGGCACAACCTTATGGTTGGCGGTTCCTGGCTAAACCAGCTTCGTCCTCTTTACCTCGAGGCACGGTGACGTCAGGGGTCATCCCTTCCCTCTGACGGCATTCCCGAAGGAGCACAGGACCCGCCCACTACCGCAGTCCCGCAACTGACAGGAACATAGGACCCGCCCACTACCGCAGTCCCGTCACATGTCCCCCGTCAGGCAACTGACAAAAGTCAGGACGACCAAACGGCCACGGCACAACCCCATAGGATTGGCGGTCTTCCGGCAACGCTGGGTTCCCTCTCTTAATGTGATCATGCAACACATCATCAAACAATCCATTTATATCTTTACTCTGTCGTGAATGCAACCTCACTCATGCTCATGCGACACGCCATTTCAGATAACCCACGCAATATGTCATGCGATCTCACTCGACAATTCCAAAATCCAAATCCAACCAACACTCGATCTCGCATTTCATCATCAATCACAAGTATAATTAACAATCGGCACTTGAATTAATCATAACAATCAATAGCACATCAAATTCAGAGCAAAATTAGCCTCTGGATGAACAGTGCCGTGAACAGTGCCGTGAACAGTAATCGTGAACAGTGCTCGTGAACAGTGATTTTCCCGAAATTCAATTAATTAAAAAATTTAATCCAGAAATTAAACAAAACATTAATTAAAACAATTAATCAATCAATTAAAGCAAATCATGCTTAATTAAACACATAAGCACAATTAATCACAAATTAAGCACAATTAAGCTTAATAAGCAAAATTAAGCTAATCTAATCTGAACCAACTATCTAACCACCTATCTTAGGGCTAATACAACTTAATTAAATCCCTTAAACCAAAATTAACACTAACTAACCAACCCTAAGCAAGTTTAGGCACTAAATAGGGATTAGGAGCTAAACTCACCCGTTAAGCGGGCCGGCGACACGGACGTGGCGGCGACGACAAATCCGACACCCGGGGACCTCTACCACGACGATCCAAGGCGATCCCGGGCTCAACACAGCAGCAACAGCCCCGGAATCCCCCTGCAACTCTGGAAACTGCACTGCACAGGAGGAAAGTTGCTGACCGGAGGAAAACGGGCTGCCCGGAGCTCCGGCGAGCGGCGGGCCAGCGACCAACGGCACCTGGGGGTCGAGGGGGAACCACTTGTGGTTGGTATGGGTGGTGGTTTGGCCGGAAATGGAGAGAAACGGAAGAAAAGTCAGAACAAAGTTGCTGCAGGCGGAATAGTGACGGTCCGGCGACATCCGGATTTCGGCCGGAATACGGGACGACCGGTAGCTCTTTCCGGCGATCGGCCGACGCTATCTGAACGGAAATTTTCTTCTGAACACAACGGAGGGTGGCACGAGACGAGATTCCAACGGGAAGGCAATGAACAACTCAGATTTCGGTGAAAGGTCAAACTGAAAAACACAAGGAAGGAAGGAAAACCATGGGAGAGAGGTGTGCGGTTTTTGGAGAAGATGAAGAGGAGAGAGAGAGTGAAGTGAAGGCTGAAGGATAAGCCTTATCCAAGCCATCAAGGCTTGCCCCACTTGCCAAACAATGACCTCATCTTATCTCTCTTCCTTTTTGACTTTTCTTCAAAATATCCAAGGGCATTTTGGTCATTTCCACCTTGCACATTTCCCAATATGTCCTTGGGCTGAAAATGGAGGACGGGCCTAGGAAATGGGCTTGAAAATGAATAGGAACGGGCTCGGAAATTTATTGGGCTTGAATCGGCTCGGTTTTAAACAATGGGCTTGGAAGGGTAAAGGGTCGGTTTGGCCCAACGGGCTCACTTGCTTGCCTCAGGCCTTCTATGGTGGCTGTCCCACCTTGGGCGCGAGGCCCACACTGTTCTTGCCCGGCCCACGTCCTCGTAGGCTCGTCTTCTTGGTCCGAAAATTCCTTTTCCAATTACTCGGCTCAACCGGCAGTGTCGATTTTCTAAGAAGCATCGTCCAAAAGTCCTTCTCGAACATTCCTGGAAATTCGAAGTCCAATATTGGATTCTCATGCCATGTTAATTTCGCCCGAATGCATTTTGGTACTGCTCAGACTGACAGGCGGCTTTGAGGATTCACGCGTAACCGACTCGTGCCAATTCACATTCAAGACTTCTCGACACATGGACGTCCTTGACTACATGAAATTGCGAAGAATCGATTCTTATTTCAAAGTACACGATTACCAAGGATTGATATAGGGCCGTTCGCGGGTTCGATAACAGTAGACGGAATCACCCGTCGTCCCATTATGTTCTGCCCACGAATCGACTCCTATTCGTCCTTGGAATCGGCCTGCATGACTACAGGATCGTCCTCACGCAAGTCTCACGGTCGAGTCGTTTTCCCAGATCAAGTTCTTTAGTCGCACGAGTTCTGTCCTCATTAGCCTTTCCCCTCAAGGTCAGTATCTCAGGAGTGATCAGTTCCGAGTGAGATCAACCAACAATGCATTGACGAAATTAACGCTCGTTCCTCCCTAAAAGGACTCGAATTTCAGGATGTTACAATAGAAGTCTGAGTAGGCCCCCTAACCCGCGATTCCCCACGCGAGGGAGCGTGGAGTCGGTGATGCAGAGCAATCTGTCTGGTCCTGCTGTCAAAGACTCTCGCACTAGTTACTCACAAAATGAATGTACTAGTTATGGTGCTGGTTCTCAGCAAGTGAGGGGGGAAGGCTTGGTGGGGAATGGCACACCTGCTGGTGCTCCGTCGTCTGCTCCTAAAGGCAAGCAGGTTGTGCACTCCTCCCCTGGCCAGGTCAGAGATGATACTGCTGCTCCTCCAGCCCATTCCTGGGTTAATGTAGCAAGAACTGCTATCAAAGGATATGATCTGCGATTCATTTAGCCTTCTTCAGTGGATGGTAGAAATGTAGTTAAAATTTCAGAGGATACCTTGGATGCCATTGACCCGAGATGGTTTGACTGCCTTGTTGGATATTTAGTGGGGAAGAAACTGCCTTTCAAACTTGTAGAGACGGCCCTTAAGCATGCTTGGTGTCCTAAACTTGTGGAGGTCAAGGCTAACGACCAGGGCTTCTTCTTTTTTTGCATTCCGAATGCTGAGTTTCGGCGCAAAATTCTGGATGGTGGCCCTCTCACAGTCACCCGAGTGCCGCTCATACTTCAGCAATGGAGGACTCTTCTTGATCTTAAGAAAGACAACCATGCTACTATCCTGGTGTGGATTCGACTGAGGAACATTCCCTATGCTCTATGGTCAACCCTGGGGGTAGGTGCAATAGCTAGTGCTGTTGGGAGACCCTTATATGTCGATCAACGAACTAAACGGATGGATATGATATCCTATGCACGAGTCTATGTAGAAATTTCCGCAAAGGATGCTAGGCAGGATAGTGTTGAGATCCTCCTCAGTGATGAGACCAGAATTGTATCGGTGGAATATGAATGGAGGCCATTGTCTTGTCAAAGTTACGGTGTATTTGGCCATAGATGCAAGGACACGATTACTCCTGCTGACACTGCTGTTGCCAAATCTGTTGATACAGCATCGCCTTCTGATGTGGCCACGCCTTTGGTAGGTCAGCAAGTTAGGGGAGTTGCTGCCCTGATATCCTCAACTGGGAACGAACTATCCTCACCTGTTGAAGACCAGCAAGCCCGGGCTGATACTGCACTAGTACCCCTTGTTGGGAACGATTCCTTGAACAAGCAACCTATAATGGAGCCCCCGGAGGCTCCTGTATCTTATGAATCTCCCTCAGAACCTTGGCAGACCCAAAGAAGAGCCTCTCGCAGAAAGGCAAGAGACCCCAAGGTGTTGATTCAACCGGCAGAGCAGGCCCTTCTAACGCACGACCGGTAGAAACAGAGAAGCACACCCTCTAATGATACCACTCAGCAGCAATAGCTTGTGGCGAAGTGGCCGATTGACACGGTTGTCTCCTTTGACCCATTCCCCTCAGCTGATGACCTGGACGATGAGAATGATATGGCCAGCACTTCAGAGGATGATCCACCTTTGAAAGGACCCAAACAAGTGCTAGTTGAGGTCAGTAGCTCGGTACATGCCCAGCGTGAAGTCTCCCCCCTTCAGACCCTAAGCAAGGGAGCCCTCAAGTTGTTGCATCGGTCAATTCTTCTCCTGATCGGAAACAACCAGCAACTACCCAGCTTCGACCAAGGAGACGCAGGTAGGCGTTTCTGCCTTCCTCTTACTGTAAATACATGAATTTTGGTTTTCGGAATGTTCGGGGTATAGTAGACCCAGTAAGACAATCCGAAGTCAGAAACTTCATTAGGGACAATAACATTTGCTGTATTGGGTTACTGGAAACAAAAACCCCTACCTCCCGTTTTTTGGATATCTCCGTTGGGCTTATGAGGGGATGGAAATGGTCCTCCAATTATGAATTTTCTGATCATGGTAGGATATGGGTTGGGTGGAACCCAAACCTGGTGGACTTTATCGTCCAATTTATGAATGCTCAGATTATACATGGGTCTCTCAAACACCTAGACTCCGGAAAATTACTATTCCTGTCGACCATATATGGCTATCACACTTTTGTGGATCGTAGACCTCTTTGGGAAAATCTTATTAGATTGGGTGCCTTACTGTCAGACAGTCCTTGGTTGGTTGCTGGAGATTTCAATGCCATCCAAGACCCGTCAGACCGGTTAGGTAGTCCGGACATTTGGCTGCCTTCCCTTGACGAATTCAGAGACTACCTTGGCCATGCGGAACTGGAGGATCTTAGGTATGTGGGGTTCCGATACACTTGGTCCGCCTACTCGGGTGTCCAGAAAAAACAGAGAAAAATTGACCGTGCCTTGGTCAACAACAAATGGTGTGAAGAATTCTCTTATTCAGAAGCCTCCTTCCTCGCTCTGGGAATATCAGATCATACTCCAATATTGGTGAAAGTTACTGAGCGGGTACCTTGCAGAAAACCTTTTAAATTCTTCAATTTTTGGATGGTTCACCCTGACTTCCATTTATCGGTTTCTCAAGTATGGGAGACCCAGATATTGGGTACACCGATGTTTCGGCTTTGTGCTAAACTCAAACTTTTAAAGGGCTGATTGAAGATTCTCAACAAAGATAAAGTTTCAGACATCTCCAGGAGAGTAGCGGATGCCAAATATGCTCTCCTCTCCATCCAGGATGAGTTGTATAGTGACCCTTGGAATCACGCTTTGGCAGAAGCTGAACATACCCAAAGCCGGTCATATTACGAGCTCTGCTCTATGGAAGAATCTTTCCTTAGACAGAAGTCAAGGATTCGATGGCTCAAAGAGAGGGACCAGAATTCAAAGTTTTTTCATCACTCGGTTAATTACTGGCATCAACGTAATCGGATCATCTCAGTTAAAGATAGTTCAGGTGAGCTGGTCTCAGACCTGGCTGATGTGCAACAAGTCTTCGTCTCGTACTTCCAAGATTTGTTAGCCTCGAAGGCTTCCTCGATGGTGCCTTCTGTCCAGATGATTAAGGATGTCCTCCATTCCACGCTTAATGAGGAACATGTTAGTTCTCTCTCCAAACCTGTTATTCCTCAGGAGATTAGGGATACCATGTTTTCTCTTGCGGGGGATAAAGCCCCGGGCCCAGATGGATTCAACTCGAACTTCTTTAAAAAGAATTGGGAGCTGGTTGGCCCCTCGGTGATTGAGGCAATATTGGATTTCTTTCGGTCAGGCCGTATGCTCAAGGAGATTAATTGCACCATATTGGCGCTTGTCCCAAAAATTCCCAACGCCACTTTAGTTTTAGATTTTCGGCCCATTGCATGCTGCAATACAATTTATAAATGCATCACCAAGATTATTTCTAATAGAATTGCAGGTGTTCTCCCGGATATTGTCAGTCCAGTTCAAATAGCATTCGTAAGGGGCAGGCGGATTAGTGATAATATCCTCTTGGCCTAGGAACTCTTCAGTGGTTTTCATACTAACCCATATTCCCTGAAATGTGCTATTAAGGTGGACTTTAGGAAAGCCTATGATACCCTGAATTGGGACTTCTTGGAAGCTACCCTCTGTGCCTTTGGCTTCCTAGCTCATTTGATTGATTTGATCATGGTTTGTGTTCGTTCCCCAAAATTTTCTATAGCTATTAATGGGAACCTTCATGGCTTCTTCTCTAGTGGCCGAGGGCTGAGACAAGGTGACCCTATTTCGCCCTATTTATTTACTTTGGCTATGGAAGTCTTCACTGGTATCTTAGAGGCCCAAACTAGATGCCCTCAGTTTTGGTTTTTTGGAGATGCAAACCTACGCGTCTTTCGCACCTCTTCTTTGTGGATGATGTTTTTATCTTCTATCAAGCAAATGTGGTTTCTGTGTCTTATATGAAGGAAGGCCTTGAAAGGTTCTCTAGTTGGAGTGGACTTGTCCCCAATGCTAATAAGAGCGAAGTCTTTATCTCGGGCGGCACTTCGGCACTTAAAGACCAACTTCTTCAACTTCTGGGATTCAGATTAGGCTCCTTACCAGTTCGATATCTTGGGGTTCCTATCATCACTTCCAGGCTGAGCAAAGCTGATTGTAATGCCTTGGTATGTCTCCTCACTAATAGAGTTCAATCTTGGACTCATTGATTCTTATCGTTTGCGGGCAGGCTCCAACTTATTAAATCTATCCTTCATGCTATCCAAACTTATTAAGCTGCCATTTTCTGGCTTCCGTCTGCTATAGTGGATAAGATTAAACTTATTTGTCGCCAATTTCTTTGGAAAGGACCCAACCTAGGCTCAGGAGGGGCTAAGGTTGCGTGGGATGATGTCTATCTTCCCAAACAGGAAGGAGGACTAGGAATTAGGAAAGTTCGTGATAGTAATATTGCTGCCATGCTTAAGCACATATGGATCCTATTCACGGATAAGGAATCTTTATGGTGTAAATGGATTCATGCTGTCCATCTCAAGAACGACATTTTTTGGATTACCTCCCCCCCCCCTCCAACAGGTTTTGCTCATGGGCTTGGAGGAGACTTCTAGCCCTTAAGGGAATTATCAAAAGTCTTGTCAAATGGAAGATTGGTGATGGGCGGTCAACTTCACTTTGGTTCGATCCATGGCTTGACATTGGTCTTTTGAATCTTATCTTCACGGATGCTGACATTTACCGCATGGGTATCCTGAGAAATGCCGTTGTTGCAGACCTCTATGCACCTACTGGTCAATTTCTCTTAGATGATCTCCGGTCGTGGCAACTAGCCATTCCCCCGTTGTCTCTTGCTCATGACTCCTTTTATTGGCTAGCACATCCAACTGGAAATTTTTCTATTGCCTCGGCTTGGTTAGCCATTAGACAAAAAGCAGGCCCGGCTCTTTGGTCAGACTTTGTATGGGACAAAGCCATAGCCCCTAGACATCAATTTCTATTGTGGCTTATTTAGCGCAATCGACTCCCTACACAGGTGCTCCTCTTGTCTTATGGCAGAATTTCCTCTCCCCTTTGTGTATTTTGTAGAACTAGACCTGATTCTATAGACCACCTATGTTTTGAGTGTCCTTCTTCCAATGCCTTGGCATCTTTTTGGGCGGCTAAGTGCAACATCTCTTGGAGGAATAGCACTTGGTTGGACAACTGTCGATGGGCCATCAACACGTTCTCGGGGGTTGGTTTCTTTCAAGATATCTTGAAATTTTCTTTTGGGACCCTTTGTTATGTTATTTGGAAGACAAGAAATGACTGTCTCTTCAGGGGTAAAAAGTTCTTCATCTCGGCAATGAAGCAACACTTAGCTAAGGCGATCAAAGACAAAGCTCTATCCTTCAAGTCTGTCAAAGACTCCCCAAGAAACAGAAGGTTGCAACGATGTTGGGGGATCTACCCTGGAATTTTTGGAGAGATCCCATGTGTAGGCCCACCATCTGCTTCGGAAGTGGCCACCTAGTTTCTTTATAGCTTCTTATTTGTATTTTCCTACTTTGTTGGAATTGGTACCCCCTCACTCTAGTGACATGTCGTCCCATTGAGTGAAGTCTGGTATCGATCTCCATTTCTTTTGTACAGTTTGCTGGTTTGAAAAGTCAATATAACTTACCATTACCAAAAAAAAAAAAAAAAAACCAAAATCCTTCTATAAGTAAACTAACAAGTTTTCCTCCCTTCTCTCTTTTCTCTTTCTTTTTCTCCGAATACCGATTTCCATGACAAACGCAGCAACATGACTCCTAAGAATGAGAGGCAGAGTAGATCTTCAGCCCATTGCACTAGGAAAAAGTGGCTGCACATCCGAAAATATAGTGATGTCCACGTCGATGTTTGACTTGCTAGAATTAAAAGCAGCGGCATAAGATTTAGTTGCCTCACGATCCTCTTGATTTTGCTTAGTACCCAAAGGATATTGGAGCTTCCTTATCCCCTCCAACTCCATTGCTACTTCTTTCACTATAGGCCTATTCTCCCATTCAAGTTCAAGCATCTTTTTTGCAAGGTTAGTAACTGATGCAATCTCTTCCTTCTTACCTTCTTTCAAAACTTGAGCATCAACAATGTCAAATGAGCGATTCACCTCCACTGAAATCATGAAATAAGTTGTGAGGCTTCTTCTTTCTTGTTCCCTTATCGACAAGACTGGCTTTTGTCCTGTTAAGAGTTTAACAAGGACAACTCTAAAACATTAGACTTTGCTTTTGTCTATGAATTGACTTGATTGGAAAAACTTGGGATCTACGTAGCCAAAAGTCCCTTGCATCATTGTGGTTACATAAGTGAGATTGAGGGAAACAAACTTGGAAGTGCCAAAATCTGTCACTTTTGCTCAATATTTCTCATCCAAGAGGATATTTGTGGACTTGATATCTCAACAACAAAATAGGATGGATATTTCTCCTTCTCCACCACCACCACCTCCACCTCGATGCCGCCGACGGTGACGCCACCACCACCACTGTCCAGCTCTTCTCATGGGGCCATGGCGCCTCCGGCCAGCTTGGCAGCAGCATCAAGGAGGTCCAAATGTATCTAGCTCCAATCGCCGTCCTCACCCTCTCTCATTCCTTTGCTCTCTCCTGTCCCCAGCAGACTTCATGGCTCTGGCTGCACGGACTCATCACCAACCTCCAATGCTGCCATTGAGGTCGGCATATTGTCACGCCCCGACTCTCGAGCTCGCGGCAACCCCATTACCTTGGTCGATTGAAAGCGACGTCCCAGGACCCGTCAACGACCATTCATTTTATCTTTCGTTAAGCGCAAGCGGAAGACGAACCATCCCCAGACAAACAAACAATCAAACAGGGATAGAGGGATGAACAACAATGACAACAGCAACTACTCATTTATACATCTTACTGGATTAACCAACGGAGGATCGTTTTCCGAGATACAAGCCCGAGAAAAAGGGGGCCGATCCATCCTCTAAGCAAAACCAAAAGAACTAGGCTAATCCAATAGTACACAAAGAACCCTCGGGTTCTACACCATGGTCACTCGGACCTATCGGACTCAAGCTTCATCGAGTCGATCACTGGAGAAGCGGGGGCAGGATTCTCCATTGCGGGTACGCCATTCTAAGGACCTAAAAATGGTTACCACGACGGGTTGAGATAAAATCTCAGCGAGTTCTTCCCCCTAAGCCCCGGTTAGTACGCCAACTCAACCCGGGGTATCTCTCCAGAACCACCCCTCACTCAACCCAACAACCCACAACCAGCAAACAGCAGGCCAAACAACAGATAGGGCAACCAACATAGCAATACTCGATTCGCATGCAACCTTACCCGGTATGCCATACCCTGCATGTTCAATCTCATACAATACAAGCAAGGCACATGGCCGTTAGATGACACAATTCATCAATCACATGCGAGTCGCGTCACAAGCGATCTCACCTGGCCATTGCCACACCCTGCACGACTGTCAACTCATGCGTGCGTACCACAAATCACCACGACCTTAAGAGCATGCGAATGATCAGAGCATCTCACACAACTTTCTCATGTCTCACACTCACACATGCTCCGATTATTAACGCCCCCTCCTGGGCCAACGGCACAACCTTATAGTTGGCGGTTCCTGGCTAAACCAGCTTCGTCCTCTTTACCTCGAGGCACGGCGACGTCAAGGGTCATCCCTTCCCTCTGACGGCATTCCCGAAGGAGCACAATACCCGCCCACTACCGCAGTCTC
>MU091139.1:0-14577 GCA_014858505.1 Corymbia citriodora subsp. variegata
CCGGAAACAGTACCCAAACTACAAAATCCATGTCAAATGCCGCGAACTGGACAAGCCGGCGAGTTCCCTAGCTCTTTGGGACCATTCTTGGGTGGTCTTTTGGCCTGTTTCCGACTTCTGGGCAGTAGAAATCACCGGTCCGGCGTGCTGTTTTGGCCTTTCCACTTTGATCCGCCAGAACAGGGCAGCGACGTTCCCGTGGCGGCTGGCGTGCCGCCGGTAGGTGACCCGCGTCGAAATTTACAACATAGACAACTTTTTTGCTCGGTTTCGAGCCTCTTAGGGCTGGGAAAGTGGGGCTCGGCCCTCGGATGTCCGTACGGGCCTATGCGGCTGCCCGCTGTTCGAGATTTTCGACCGGAAACTGGACCCAAACTCCAAAATCCCCGCCAAATGCTGCGATCGGGCCATGCTGGCGAGTTCCCTGGGCATTTTGGGACCATTCTTGGGTGGTCTTTTGGCCTGTTTCCGACTTCTGGGCAGCTGAAATCACCGGTTCGGCGTGCTGTTGAGGCCATTGCGCTTTCGATCTGCCAGAACAGGGCAGCGACATTCCCGGGGAGGTTGGTGTGCCGCCGGTAGGTGACCCGCATCGAGATTTACAACATAGACAACTTTTTTGCTCGGTTTAGGGCCTCTTAGGGCTGGGCAAGTGGGGCTCGGCCCCCGAATGTCCGTACTGGCCTATCCGGGTGCCCGCTGTTCAAGATTTTCGATCGGAATCTGGACGCAAACTGCAAAATCCTCGCCAATTGTCGCGAACGGGCCAAGCAGGGCGAATTCTCTGGGCATTTTGGGACCATTCTAGGGTGGTATATTGGCCTGTTTCCGACTTCTGGGCAGCCGAAATCACCGGTCCGGCGTGCTGTTGGGGCCGTTCCGCTTTCGATCTGCCAGATCAGGGCAGCGACGTTCCCGGGGCGGCTGGCGTGCCCCCGGTAGGTGACCCGCATCGAAATTTACAACATAGACAATTTTTTTGCTTGGTTTAGGGCCTCTCCGGGCTGGGATAGTGGGGTTCGGCCCCCAGATGTCCGTACGGGCTATCCGGCTGCCCGCTGTCCGTGATTTTCGACCGGAAACTGTACCCAAACTACAAAATCCCCGCCAAATGCCGCGAACGAGCCAAGCCGGCGAGTTCCATAGGCATTATGGGACCATTCTGGGGCGGTCTTTTGGCCTGTTTCCCACTTCTGGGTAGCAGAAATCACCTGTCCAGGGTGCTGTTGGGGCCATTCCGCTTTCGATCCGCCAGCACAGGGCAGCGACGTTCCAGGGGCGGCGGGCGTCCCGCCGGCTGGTGACCCTTGTCGAAATTTAAAAAATAGACAACTTTTTTGCTCGGTTCAGGGCCTCTCAGAGCTGGGCAATTGGGGCTCGGCCCCCGGATGTCCGTACGGGCCTATCCGGCTACCCGCCGTTTGAGATTTTCGAACGGAATCTGGACCCAAACTGCAAAATCCCCGCCAAATGCCTCGAACGGGCCAAGCCGGCGAGTTCCATAGGCATTATGGGACCATTCTGGGGCGGTCTTTTGGCCTGTTTCCGACTTCTGGCAGCAGAAATCACCTGTCCAGGGTGCTGTTGGGGCCATTTCGCTTTCGATCCACCAGCACAAGGCAGCGACGTTCCAGGGGCGGCAGGCGTCCCGCCGGCCGGTGACCCGCGTCGAAATTTAAAACATAGACAACTTTTTTGCTCGGTTTAGGGCCTCTTGGGGCTGGGCGAGTGGGGCTCGGCCTCCGGAAGTTCGTACGGGCCAGTCTAGCTGCCCGCTGTTCGAGATTTTCGACCGGAAACTGGACCCAAACTGCAAAAGCCCCGCCAAATGCCTCAAACGGGTCAGGCCGGCGAGTTCTCTAGGCATTTTGGGACCATTCTGGGGTGGTCTTTTGGCCTGTTTCCGACTTCCGGGAAGCCGAAATCAATGGTCCGGCGTGCTGTTGGGGCTGCTCCGCTTGCGATTCGCGAGGACAGGGCAGCGACGTTCCCGGGGCGGCGGGAGTGCCGCCGGTAGGTGACCCGCGTCGAAATTTACAACGTAGACAACTTTTTTGCTCGGTTTAGGGTCTCTCAGGGCGGGGCGAGTGGGGCTTGGCCTCTAGATGTCCGTATGGTCCTGTCTGGCTGACTGCTGTTCGAGATTTTCGACTGGAAACTGGACCCAAACTGCAAAAGCCCCGCCAAATGCCTCGAACGGGTCAGGCCGGCGAGTTCTCTAGGCATTTTGGGACCATTCTGGGGTGGTCTTTTGGCCTGTTTCCGACTTCCAGGAAGCCGAAATCACCGGTCCGGCGTGCTGTTGGGGCCGTTCCGCTTGCGATCCGCCAAGACAGGGCAGCGACGTTCCCGAGGCGGCGGGCGTGCCGTCGGTAGGTGACCCGCCTCGAAATTTACAACGTAGACAACTTTTTTGCTCGGTTTAGGGTCTCTCGGGGCTGGGCGAGTGGGGCTCGGCCTCTAGATGTCCGTACGGGCCTGTCTGGCTGCCCGCTGAGATTTTCGATCAGAAACAGGACCCAAACTGCAAAATCCCCGCCAAATTCCGTGAACGAGCCAAGCCGGCGAGTTCCCTAGGCATTATGGGACCATTCTAGGGTGGTCTTTTGGCCTGTTTCCGACTTATGGGCAGCAGAAATCACTTGTCCAGGGTGCTATTGGGGCCATTCTGCTTTCGATCCGCCAGCACAGGGCAGCAACGTTCCAGGGAAGGCTGGCGTGCCGCCGGCCGGTGACCCGTGTCGAAATTTAAAACATAGACAACTTTTTTGCTCGGTTCAGGGCCTCTCAGGGCTGGGCAAGTGGGGCTCGGCCCCCGGATGTCCGTACGGGCCTATCCGGCTGCCAGCTATTCGTGATTTTCGACCGGAAATTGGACCCAAACTGCAAAATCCTCGCCAATTGCCGCGAACGGGCCAAGCAGGGCGAATTCTCTGGGCATTCTGAGACCATTCTAGGGTGGTATATTGGCCTGTTTCCGACTTCTGGGCAGCCGAAATCACCGGTCCGGCGTGCTGTTGGGGCCGCTCCACTTTCGATCTGCCAGAGCAGGGCAGCGACGTTCCCGGGGCGGCTGGCGTGCCCCCGGTAGGTGACCCGCATCGAAATTTACAACATAGACAATTTTTTTGCTTGGTTTAGGGCCTCTCCGGGCTGGGATAGTGGGGTTCGGCCCCCGGATGTCCGTACGGGCTATCCGACTGCCCGCTGTTCGAGATTTTCGATCGGAAACTGGACCCAAACTGCAAAATCCCCGCCAAATGCCCCGAACGGGCCAAGCCGACGAGTTCTCTAGGCATTTTGGGACCATTCTAGGGTGGTCTTTTGGCCTGTTTCCGACTTTCGGGCAGCCGAAATCAATGGTCCGGCATGCTGTTGGGCCAGTTCCACTTGCGATCCGCCAGGACAGGGCAGCGACGATGCCGGGGCGGCGGCTGTGCCGCCGGTAGGTGACCCGCATGGAAATTTACAACATAGACAACTTTTTTGCTCGGTTTAGGGCCTCTCGGGGCTGGGCGAGTGGGGCTCGACCTCCGGATGTCCGTACGGGCCTGTCTGGCTGCCAGCTGTTCGAGATTTTCGACCAGAAACTGGACTTAAACTGCAAAATCCTTGCAAATGTCGCGAACGGGTCAGGGCGGCGAGTTGTCTAGGCATTTTGGGACCATTCTGGGGTGGTCTTTTGGCCTGTTTCCGACTTCCGGGCAGCCGAAATCACCGGTCCGACGTGCTATTGGCGCCGTTCCGCTCGCGATCCGCCAGGACAGGGCAGGGACGTTCCAGGGGCGGCGAGCGTGCCGCCGGTAGGTGACCCGCGTCGACATTTGCAACATAGACAACTTTTTTTCTCGGTTTAGGGCCTCTCGGGGCTGGGCGAGTGGGGCTTGGCCTCCGGATGTCCGTACGAGCCTGTCTGGCTACCCGCTGTTCGAGATTTTCGACTGAAAACTGGACTCAAACTGCAAAATCCCCGCAAATGCAGCGAACGGGTCAGGCCGGCGAGTTCTCTAGGCATTTTGGGACCATTCTGGGTGGTCTTTTGGCCTGTTTCCGAATTCCGGACAGCCGAAATCACTGGTCCGGCGTGCTGTTGGGGCCGTTCCGCTTGCGATCCGCAAGGATAGGGCAGCGACGTTCCCGGAGCGGCGGGCGTGCCGCCGGTAGGTGACCTGCGTCGAAATTTAGAACATAGACAAGTTTTTTGCTCGGTTTAGGGCCTCTTGGGGCTGGGCGAGTAGCACTTGGCCACCACAGGTTCGTACGGGCCTGTCTGGTTGCCCGCTGTTCGAGATTTTCGATCGGAAACTGGACCCAAACTGCAAAATCCCCGCCAACTGTGCGAACGGGCCAAGCCGACGAGTTTTCTAGGCATTCTAGGGCCATACTAGGGTGGTCTTTTGGCTTGTTTCCGACTTCCGGGCAGCCGAAATCACCGGTCCGGCGTGCTGTTGGGGCCGTTTCGCTTGCGATCCGCAAGGATAGGGCAGCGACGTTCCCTGAGCGGCGGGCGTGCCGCCGGTAGGTGACCTGCGTCGAAATTTAGAACATAGACAAGTTTTTTGCTCAGTTTAGGGCCTCTTGGGGCTGGGCGAGTAGCACTCGGCCACCGTAGGTTCGTACGGGCCTGTCTGGTTGCCCGCTGTTCGAGATTTTCGACCGGAAACTGGACCCAAACTGCAAAATCTCCGCCAAATGCCGCGAACGGGTCAGGCCGGCGAGTTCTCTAGGCATTTTGGGACCATTCTAGGGTGGTCTTTTGGCTTGTTTCCGACTTCCGGGCAGCCGAAATCACCGGTCCGGCGTGCTGTTGGGGCCGTTCCGCTTGCGATCCGCAAGGATAGGGCAGCGACGTTCCTTGAGCGGCGGGCGTGCCGCCGGTAGGTGACCTGCGTCGAAATTTAGAACATAGACAAGTTTTTTGCTCGGTTTAGGGCCTCTTGGGGCTGGGCGAGTAGCACTCGGCCACCACAGGTTCGTACGGGCCTGTCTGGTTGCCCGCTGTTCGAGATTTTCGATCGGAAACTGGACCCAAACTGCAAAATCACCGCAATTGCCGCGAACGGGTCAGGCCTTCGAGTTCTCTAGGAATTTTGGGACCATTCTGGGGTGGTCTTTTGGCCTGTTTCCAACTTCCGAGCAGTCGAAATCACCGGTCCGGCGTGCTGTTGGGGCCGTTTCGCTTGCGATCAGCCAGGAAAGGGCAGCGACGTTCCCGGGCCGGTGGGCGTGCCGCCAGTAGGTGACCCGCGTCGAAATTTACAACATAGGCAACTTTTTTGCTCGGTTTAGGGCTTCTCGGGGCTGGGCGACTGGCGCTCGGCCTCCGGATGTCCGTACGGGCCTGTCTGGCTGCCCGCTGTTTGAGATTTTCTACCGAAAACTGGACCCAAACTGCAAAATCACCGCAAATGCCGCGAACGGGTCAGGCCGGCGAGTTCTCTAGGCATTTTGGGACCATTCAGGGGTGGTCTTTTGGCCTGTTTCCGACTTCCGGGCAGCCGAAATCACCGGTCCGGCGTGCTGTTGGGGGCGTTCCGCTTGCGATCTGCCAGGCCAGGGCAGCGACGTTCCCGGGCCGGCGGGCGTGCCGCCGGTAAGTGACCACGTCGAAATTTACAACATAGACAACTTTTTTGCTCGGTTTAGGACCTCTCTAGGCTGGGCGAGTAGGGCTCGGCCTCTGGATGTCCGTACGGGCCTGTCTGGCTGCCCGCTGTTCGAGATTTTCGACAGGAAACTGGACCCAAACTGCATAATCCCCGCCAAATGCCGCGAACAGGTCAGGCCGGCGAGTTCTCTAGGCATTTTGGGACCATTCAGGGGTGGTCTTTTGGCCTGTTTCCAACTTCCGGGCAGCCGAAATCACCGGTCCGGCGTGCTGTTGGGGCCATTCCGCTTGCGATCCGCCAGGACAGGGCAGCGACGTTCCCGGGGCGGCGGGCGTGCCCCCGGTAGGTGACCCGCGTCGAAATTTACAACATAGACAACTTTTTTGCTCGGTTTAGGGCCTCTCGGGGCTGGGCGACTGGCGCTCGGCCTCCGCAGATCCGTACGGGCCTGTCTGGCTACCTGTTGTTCGAGATTTTCGACCGGAAACTGGACCCAAACTGCAAAATCCCCGCCAAATGCCGCGAACGGGTCAGGCCGGCGAGTTCTCTAGGCATTTTGGGACCATTCTGGGGTGGTCTTTTGGCCTATTTCCGACTTCCGGGTAGCCGAAAACACCAGTCCGGCGTGCTGTTGGGGCCGTCCCGCTTGCGTTCTGCCAGGACAGGGCAGCGACGTTCCCAAGCCGGCGGGCGTGCCGCCGGTAAGTGATCGCGTCCAAATTTACAACATAGACAACTTTTTTGCTCGGTTTAGGGCCTCTCTGGGCTGGGCGAGTAGGGCTCGGCCTCCGGATGCCCGTACAGGTCTGTCTGGCTGCCCGCTGTTCGATATTTTCGACCGGAAACTGGACCAAAACGGTAAAATCCATGCCAAATGCCGCAAATGGGTCAGGCCGGCGAGTTCCCTAGGCATTTTGGGACCATTCAGGGGTGGTCTTTTGGCCTGTTTCCGACTTCCGGGCAGCCGAAAACACCGGTCCGGCGTGCTGTTGGGGCCGTTCCGCTTGCGATCTGCCAAGACAGGGCAGCGACGTTCCCGGGGCGGCGGGCGTGCCGCCGACAGTAGACCTGCGTCAAAAATTTACAACATAGAAAAACTTTTTTGCTCGGTTTAGGGCCTCTCGGGGCTGGGCGAGTGGGGGTCGGCCTCCGGATCTCCGTACGGACCTGTCTGGCTGCTCGCTGTTCGAGATTTTCGACCGGAAACTGGACCCAAACAGCAAAATCCCCGCCAAATGCCGCGAACGGGTCAGGCCGGCGAGTTCTCTAGGAATTTTGGGACCATTCTGGGGTGGTCTTTTGGCCTGTTTCCGACTTCCGGGCAGCCGAAATCACCGGTTCGGCGTTCTGTTGGGGCTGTTCCGCTTGCAATCCGCCAAGACAGGGCAGCGACGTTCCCGGGGCGGCGGGCGTGCCGCCGACAGTAGACCTGCGTCAAAAATTTACAACATAGAAAAACTTTTTTGCTCGGTTTAGGGCCTCTCGGGGCTGGGCGAGTGGGGGTCGGCCTCCGGATCTCCGTACGGACCTGTCTGGCTGCTCGCTGTTCGAGATTTTCGACCGGAAACTGGACCCAAACAGCAAAATCCCCGCCAAATGCCGCGAACGGGTCAGGCCGGCGAGTTCTCTAGGAATTTTGGGACCATTCTGGGGTGGTCTTTTGGCCTGTTTCCGACTTCCGGGCAGCCGAAATCACCGGTTCGGCGTTCTGTTGGGGCCATTCCGCTTGCGATCCGCCAGGACAGGGCAGCGACGTTCCCGGGCCGGCGGGCGTGTCGCCGGTAGGTGACCCGCGTCGAAATTTACAACATAGACAACTTTTTTGCTCGGTTTAGGGCCTCTCGGGGCTGGGCGAGTGGGGCTCGGCCTCCGGATGTCCGTACGAGCCTGTCTGGCTGCCCGCTGTTCGAGATTTTCGATCGGAAACTGGACCCAAACTTTAAAATCCCCGCCAAATGCCACGAACGGGTAAGGCCGGCAAGTTCTCTAGGCTTTTTGGGACCATTCTGGGGTAGTCTTTTGGCCTGTTTCCGACTTCCGGGCAGCCGAAATCACCGATCCGGCGTGCTGTTGGGGCCGTTCCGCTTGCGATCCGCCAAGACAAGGCAGCGACGTTCCCCGGCCGGCGGGTGTGCCGCCGATATGTGACCCGTGTCGAAATTTACAACATAGACATCTTTTTTGCTTGGTTTAGGGCCTCTCGTGGCTGGGCAACTGGGGCTCGGCCTCCGCATGTCCGTACGGGCCTATCTGGCTGCCCGCTGTTCGAGATTTTCGATTGGAAACTGGACCCAAACTGCAAAATCCCCGCTAAACGCCGCGAACGGGTCAGGCCGGCAAGTTCCTAGGCTTTTTGGGACCATTCTGGGGTAGTCTTTTGGCCTGTTTCCGACTTCCGGGTGGCCGAAATCATCGGTCCGCCGTGCTGTTGGGGCCGTTCCGCTTGCGATCCGCCAGGACAAGGGAGCGACGTTCTAGGGGCGGCGGGCGTGCCGCCGGTAGGTGACCCTGTCGAAATTTACAACATAGAGAACTTTTTTGCTCTGTTTAGGGCCTCTCGGGTCTGGGCGAGTGGGGCTCGGCCTCAGGATGTCCGTACGGGCCTGTCTGGCTGCCTGCTGTTCGAGATTTTCGGCTGGAAGCTGGACCCAAACTGCAAAATCCCCGCCAAATGCCACGAACGAGTCAGGCCGGCGCGGTCTCTAGGCATTTTGGGACCATTTTAGGGTGGTCTTTTGGCCTGTTTCCAACTTCCGAGCAGTTGAAATCACCGGTTCGGCGTGCTGTTGGCGCCGTTCCGCTTGCGATCCGCCAGGACAGGGCAGCGACGATCCCGGGGCGACGGGCGTGCCGCCGGTAGGTGACCCGAGTCGAAATTTACAACATAGACAATTGTTTTCCTCTGTTTACCGCATCTCGGGGCTGGGCGAGTGGGGCTCGGCCTCCGGATGTCCGTACAGGCCTGTCTGGCTGCCCGCTATTCGAGATTTTCGACCGGAAACTGAAACCAAACTCCAAAATGCCCGCCAAATGCCGCGAACGGGTCAGGCCGGCGAGTTCTCTAGGCATTTTGTGACCATTCTGGGTGGTCTTTTTGCCTGTTTCCGACTTCCGGGCAGCGATATCATTGTTCCGGCGTGCTGTTGGGGTCGTTCCGCTTGCAATCTGCCAGGACCGGGCAGAGACGTTCCCGGGGCGGCGGGCGTGCCGGCGGTAGGTGACACGCGTCGAAATTTACAACGTAGACAACATTTGTGCTCGGTTTAGGGCCTCTCGGGGCTGTGCGAGTGGGGCTCGGCCTCCGGATGTCCGTACGGGCCTATCTGGCTGCTCGCTGTTCGAGATTTTCGATCGGAAACTGGACCCAAACTGCAAAATCCCCGCCAAATGCCACGAACGGGTAAGGCCGGCAAGTTCTCTAGGCTTTTTGGGACCATTCTGGGGTAGTCTTTTGGCCTGTTTCCGACTTCCGGGTAGCCGAAATCACCGGTTCGGCATGCTGTTGGGGCCGTTCCGCTTGCGATCCGCCAAGACAAGGCAGCGACGTTCCCCGGCCGGCGGGTGTGCCGCCGATAGGTGACCCGTGTCGAAATTTACAACATAGACATCTTTTTTGCTCGGTTGAGGGCCTCTCGGGGCTAGGCGACTGGGGCTCGGCCTCCGGATGTCCGTACGGGCCTATCTGGCTGCCCGCTGTTCGAGATTTTCGATCGGAAACTAGAACCCAAACTGCAAAATCCCCGCCAAACGCCGTGAATGGGTCAGGCCGGCAAGTTCTCTAGGCTTTTTGGGACCATTCTGGGGTAGTCTTTTGGCCTGTTTCCGACTTCCAGGTAGCCGAAATCATCGGTCCGGCGTGCTGTTGGGGCCGTTCCGCTTGCGATCCGCCAGGACAGGGGAGCGACGTTCTAGGGGCGGCGGGCGTGCCGCCGGTAGGTGACCCTGTCGAAATTTACAACATAGACAACTTTTTTGCTCTGTTTAGGGCCTCTCGGGGCTAGGCGAGTGGGGCTCGGCTTCCGCAACTCCGTACGGGCCTGTCTGGCTGCCCTCTGTCCGAGATTTTCGACCTGAACCTGGAACCAAACTGCAAAATCCACGCCAAATGCCGCGAACGGGTCAGGCCGGCGAGTTCTCTAGGAATTTTGGGACCATTCTAGGGTGGTCTTTTGGCCTGTTTCCGACTTTGGGCAGCCGAAAACACCGGTCCGGCGTGCTGTTGGGGCCGTTCCGCTTGCGATCCGCCAGGACAGGGCAGCGACGTTCCCGGGGCGGCGGGCGTGCCGCTGGTAGGTGACCCGCGACGAATTTACAACGTAGACAACGTTTTTGCTCGGTTTAGGGCCTCTCGAGGCTGGGCGAGTGGGGCTTGGCCTCCGGATGTTCGTACGGGCCTGTCTGGCTGCCCGCTGTTCCAGATTTCGACCGGAAACTGGACCCAAACTGCAAAATCCCTGCCAAATGCCGCGACGGGTTAGGCCGGTGAGTCCTCTAGGCATTTTGGGACCATTCTAGGTGGTCTTTTGGCCTTTTTCCGACTTCCGGGCAGCCGAAATCACCGGTCCGGTGTGCTGTTAGGGCCGTTCCGCTCGCGATCCGCCAGGACAGGGCAGCCACGTTCCCGGGGTTGCGGGCGTGCCGCTGGTACCTGACCCACGTCGAAATTCAGAACATAGACAACTTTTTTGCTCGCTTTAGGGCCTCTCGGGGTTGGGCGAGTGGTGCTCGGCCTTCGGATGTCCGTCCCGGCCTATCTGCCTGCCCGCTATTTAAGATTTTCGATCGGAAACTGGACTCAAACTGCATAATCCCCGCCAAATGCCGCGCACGGGTCTGGCCGGCGAGTTCTCTAGGCATTTTGGGACCATTCTTGGGTGGTCTTTTGGCCTGTTTCCGACTTTTGGGCAACCGAAATCACCGGTCCGGCGTACTGTTGGGGCCGTTCCACTTGCGATTCGCCAGGACAGGGCAGCGACGTTCCCAGGGAGGCGGGCGTGCCGCCGGTAGGTGACCCGCGTCGAAATTTACAACATACACAACTTTTTTGCTCGGTTTAGGGCCTCTCGGGCTAGGCGAGTGGCGCTCGGCCTCCGCAGGTTCGTACGGGCTTGTCTGGCTGCCCGCTGTCCGAGATTTTCGACCGGAAACTGGACCGAAACTACAAAATTCCTGCCAAATGCCGCGAACAGGTCAGGCCGGCGAGTTCTGTAGGCATTTTGGGACCATTCTAAGGTGGTCTTTTGGCCTGTTTCCGACTTCCGGGCAGCTGAAAATACCGGTCCGGCGTGCTGTTAGGGCCGTTCCGCTTGCAATCCGCCAGGACAGGGCAGCGACGTTCCCAGAGCGGCGGGCGTGCCGCCGGTAGGTGACCCGCGTCGAAATTTACAACATAGTAAACTTTTTTGCTCGGTTTAGGGCCTCTCGGGGCTGGGCGACTGGCGCTCGGCCTTCGCAGGTCCGTACGGGCCTGTCTGGCTGCCCGCAGTTCGAGATTTTCGACCGGAAACTGGACCCAAACTGCAAAATCCCCGTCAAATGCCACGAACGGGTCAGGCCGACGAGTTCTCTAGGCATTTTGGGACCATTCTAGGGTGGTCTTTTGGCCTGTTTCCGACTTTCGGGCAGCCAAAATCAATGGTCCAGCGTGCTGTTGGGGCCGTTCCGCTTGCGATCTGCCAGGACAGGGCAGCGACGTTCCCGGGGCGGCGGGCATGCCGCCGGTAGGTGACCCGCGTCGAAATTTACAACATAGACAACTTTTTTGCTCGGTTTAGGGCCTCTCGGGGCTGGGCGAGTGGGGCTCGGCCTCCGGATCTCCGTACGGGCCTGTCTAGCTGCTCGCTGTTCGAGATTTTCGACTGGAAACTGGACCCAAACTGCAAAGTCAGGCCGCCGAGTTCTCTAGGTATTTTGGGACCATTCTAGGGTGGTCTTTTGGCCTGTTTCCGACTTCCGGGCAGCCGAAATCACCGGTCCCGCGTTCTGTTGGGGCTGTTCCGCTTAAGATCCGCCAGGACAGGGCAGCAACATTCCCGGGGCGGCGGGCGTGCCGCCGGTAGGTGACCTGCGTCGAAATTTACAACATAGATAAGTTTTTTGCTCGGTTTAAGGCCTCTCGGGGCTGGGCGAGTGGGGCTCGGCCTCCGTATGTCCGTACGGGCCTGTCTGGCTACCAGCTGTTCGAGATTTTCGACCGGAAATTGGACCCAAACTGCAAAATCCCCGCCAAATGCCGCGAACGGGTCAGGCCGGCGAGTTCTCTAGGAATTTTGGGACCGTTCTGGGGTTGTCTTTTGGCCTGTTTCCGACTTCCAGGCAGCCGATTCAACGGTCCGGCGTTCTGTTGGGGCCGTTCCGCTTGCGATCCACCAAGACAGGGCAGCGAGATTCCTGGGGCGGCGGGCGTGCCGCCAGTAGGTGACCCGCGTCGAAATTTTCAACGTAGACAACGTTTTTGCTCGGTTTAGGGCCTCTCGGGGCTGGGCGAGTGGGGCTCGGCCTCCGGATGTCCGTACGGGCCTGTTTGGCTGCCCGCTGTTCCAGATTTCGACCGGAAACTGGACCCAAACTCCAAAATCCCCGTCAAATGCCGCGAACGGGTCAAGCCGGCGAGTTCTCTAGGCATTTTGGGACCATTCTGGGGTGGTCTTTTGGCCTATTTCCGACTTCCGGGCAGCGATATCATTGTTCCACCGTGCTGTTGGGGTCGTTCCGCTTGCGATCCGCAAGGATCGGGCAGCGACTTTCCCGGGGCGGCGGTCGTGCCGGCGGTAGGTGACACGCGTCGAAATTTACAACGTAGACAACTTTTGTGCTCGGTTTAGGGCCTCTCGGTGCTGGGCGAGTGGGGCTCGGCCTCCGGAAGTCCGTACGGGCGTGTCTGGCTGCCCGCTGTTCGAGATTTTCGTCCGGAAACTGGACCCAAACTGCAAAATCCCCGCCAAATGCCGCAAACGGGTCAGGCCGGCGAGGTCTCAAGGCATTTTGGGACAATTCTGGGGTGGTCTTTTGGCCTGTTTCCGACTTCCGGGCAGCCGAAATCACCGGTCCGGCGTGCTGTTGGGGCCGTTCCGCTTGCGATCCGCCAGGACAGGGCAGCGACGTTCCTGGGGCGGAGGCCGTGCCGCCGATAGGTGACCCGCGTCGAAATTAACGACATTGAAAAACGTTTTAGCTCGGTTTAGGGCCTCTCGGGGCTGGGCGAGTGAGGCTGGGCCTCCGGATGTCCGTACGGGCTTGTCTTGCTACCTGCTGTTCGAGATTTTCGACCGGAAACTGGACCCAAACTGCAAAATCACCGCCAAATGTCGCGAACGGGCCAAGCCAGCGAGTTCTCTAGGCATTTTGGGACCATTCTGGGGTGGTCTTTTGGCCTGTTTCCGATTTCCGGGCAGCCAAAATCACCGGTCCGGCGTGCTGTTGGGGCCATTCCGCTTGCGATCCGCTAGGACAGGGCAGCGATGTTCCCGGGGCGGCGGGCGTGCCGCCGGTAGGTGAAACGCGTAGAAATTTACAAAATAGAAAATCTTTTTTGCTCGGTTTATGGCCTCTCGGGGCTGGGCGAGTGGGGCTCGGCCTCGGGATGTCCGTACGGGCCTGTCTGGCTGCCTGCTGTTCGAGATTTTCCACCGGAAACTGGACCCAAACTACAAAATCCCCGGCAAATGCCGCAAACGGGTCAGGCCGGCGAGTTCTCTAGGCATTTTGGGACCATTCTGGGTGGTGTTTTGGCCTGTTTCTGACTTCCGGGCAGCCGAAATCACCGATCCGGCGTGCTGTTGTGCCGTTCCGCCTGCAATCCGCCAGGACAGGGCAGCGACGTTCCCGGGGCGGCGGGTGTGCCGGCGGTAGGTGACCCGCGTCGAAATTTACAACATAGACAACCTTTTGCCTCTGTTTAGGGCCTCTCGGAGCTGGGCGAGTAGGGCTCGGCCTCCGGATGTCCGTACGGGCCTGTCTGGCTGCCCGCTGTTCGAGATTTTCGACCGGAAACTGGACCCAAATTGGAAAACCCCCGCCAAATGCCGCGAACGGGTCAGGCCGGTGAGCTCTCAAGGCATTTTGGGACCATTCTGGGGTGGGCTTTTGGCCTGTTTCCGACTTCCGGGCAGCAATATCATTGGTCCGGCGTGCTGTTGTGGTCGTTCCGCCAGGACCGGGCAGCGACGTTCCCGGGGCGGTGGGGGTGCCGTCGGTAGGTGACCCGCGGCGAAATTTACAACGTAGACAACTTTTTTGCTCGGTTTAGGGCCTCTCGGTGCTGGACGAGTAGGGCACGGCCTCCGGATGTCCGTACGGGCCTGTCTGGCTAACCGGTGTTCGAGATTTTCGATCGGAAACTGGACCCAAACTGCAAAATCCCCGCCAAACGCCGCAAACGGGTCAGGCCGGCAAGTTGTCTAGGCTTTTTGGGACCATTCTGGGTTGTGTTTTGGCCTGTTTACGACTTTCGGGCAGTCGAAATCACCGGTCCGGCGTGCTGTTAGGGCCGTTCCGTTTGTGATCTGCCAGGAAAGGGCAGCGACATTCCCGGGGCAGCAGGCGTCCGCCAATAGGTGACCCCCGTCGAAATTTACAGCATAGACAACTTTTTTGCTCAGTTTAATGCCTCTCGGGACTGGGCGACTGGGGCTCTGCCTCCGGATTTCCGTACGGGCCTGTCTAGCTGCCCGCTGTTCGAGATTTTCGACTGGAAACTGGACCCAAACCGCAAAATCCCAGCCAAATGCCGCGAACGGGTCAGGTCGGCAAGTTCTCTAGGCTTTTTGGGACCATTCTGGGGTTGTCTTTTGGCCTGTTTCCGACTTCCGGGCAGCCGAAATCACCGGTTCGACGTGCTGTTGGGGCCGTTCCGCTTGCGATCCGCCAGGAAAGGGCAGCGACGTTCCCAGGGCGGCGGACGTCCGCCGGTAGGTGACCCGCGTCGAAATTTACAACATAGGCAACTTTTTTGCTCGGTTTAGGGCCT
>MU091141.1:0-14551 GCA_014858505.1 Corymbia citriodora subsp. variegata
CACGAGCTCTCTCCCATCGACGGCATTCCCTATGGAGCATGGGGCCCGCTCACTGCCGCAGCCCCGCAACTGACCACTGTCAGGCAACCGACCGAAGTCAGGACGACCAAAAGGCCACGGCACAACCCCATAAGGATTGGCGGTCTACTGGCAGCGCCGGGCTCTCCTCTTAATGTGACCATGCAACACATCATCAAACAATCCGTTCTTTTCTTTGCTCTGTCGTGAATGCAACATCACTCGTGCTCATGCGACATGTCATTTCTGATAACCCACGCAATATATGTCATGCGATCTCACTCGACAATTCCAAAATCCAATTTCCAATCAGCATTCAATCATACACATTCCCTAACTCTTGGGAACAACCAACAATTCAAGTCACAGTCTGTCGATCAATTCCGATCAATCAACATCACGATACTCCAATACCCAACCACGTGTCGATATTTAATAATAAATAAACACAAATATCAATTAATAAATAAATACGTGTCCTCACAACTACAACAATCAGCTATTCCCCAATAATACTCAATCATCCCAAAAATAAGTATAAACTATAATTATACTCAAAAATATTTATTTAAGAATCATGCTATAGCCGATTGTTTCAATAAAATAATTTACTCCCACAAAATACTTGTAATTATTTTTCAAATCCCATAATTAATTATCCAACCCAAATAATTCCATTTAGTAAAACCCTTCTTCAATAAACCAATGTCATTTAATAAAATAGTATATAAATACTATTGACTTTGGAAAAATAGACCATAGTAATTTTCCCCCAAAATTACCCAATTAAAACCATTTCCAATAAATAATCACAATTAATTATTTTCTCCAAAAATAATTAATTTTCAGCAATGAATAGTAATAACAATATTACTATTAATAATTCGAAATTATAAATTAATTTAATTAATTAATAATTCCGAAAATAATAAATTATTATTATTTATTCCAAAAATAATAATAATAATATTTATTAATACTAACCATGATTAACACTAAGCAAGCTTAATCAATAATATTAAAACACTAACAATCATCATTCAAAGCACTAATCCATAATGAAACTAATTAAACTACTCCTAAGCAAGATTAATCCCTAAATAAGGATTAGGAAATCGACTCACGGTTTAGCGATTCCGACGACACGAGCGCGACGGCGGCGGCGAGGGGAACGCCCGGGAACTTCCGGCGCGTCGGGACGAGACGGCCCGGGACCGGGTCTCGGCAGCCGAGGGCGGCTGTCCATGCGGCGAAACGTCGAGAAACGAAGGAACCGGCGACCCGGGGCTGGCTGGTGGGCGGCCCGGCAGCTCCGGACGGCGGCCAGCAGCTCCGGCAAGGCAGGCGGCGGCTCCGGCGAAGCTAGACAGAAGCTGGAAAGGGAGAAGGAGGGGTGGTCCAACTGGCTCGGGGGATGGCAGCTGGTCGAGGGTGGCTCTGGCGCGGCGGAGGGGGCTCGGGAGCGGTCCTCCGGCGGGCTTGTGGCGGTGACCGGCGGCGGCGCGCAGCGGCAAGGCCGCTGGCCACTTCTCCAGGTCACGGCCAAAAGAAGCCGAGAGGGAGAGACAGGCGGAGGCAGGGTGGCTCGAGCTGGGGTGGCTCCCGGACGGTGCCTAACGGCAGTCCAAGGCGGCCAGACGACGGCGAGGTGGTGGAGGACGGGCCAAGGACGGCAGCTGGCCGAATCTGGTTCAGCTAGGTCAAGTTCGAAGGGGAGCGGCTGGGCTCGGGCAGAACCGACGGACGGCGCGGCTGACCGGCGCGAGACTCGTCCGGTTCCGTCGACGGGCCGGCAAGCAGCGGACGGAGGCCAGGACAAAGGTGGGCCGGCTCCGGCAGTGGCGGACAGAGGAGGGGGAGACGAAGACAGAAGCTGGTCAGGGCCGGTTTGGCTCAAGGCTTGCGGACCGGCGACCGGCGGCGAGCTGGCGGAACGGCGGAGCTGCGGTGGGTGGTGGTTGCCAACAGCGATGGCAGCACAAGAAAGGGCGGTAGCAGGAAGCCAGCTTCGACCGGAAGGGAGAAAGAAGAGAGGAAGAAGAAGAAGCTGCAAGGGAGCTGAACGTGCTGCGCGCACAAGAGAGAGAGAGAGAGAGAGAGAAGTACATGGGCTATCAGTGAGAGGAGAGAGAAAAGAGAGAGAGGACCAGTCAAAGGGAGGAGAAAAGATAAGATAAGGTGGGCAAGTGGGTGAGGGTGTCGACAAGGGGGGGAGGAAAAGTTGGGCAAGTGGGCTGCCGACGGAGAGAGAAACGTGAGGGGAAGAGAGAGAACCGTGCGGAGGAAGATGGGGGGAAAGAAAAGAAAATAAAAAGAAAAAGAAAAAGAAAAAGAAAAGAGAACAAGACAAAATTCAAACAAGCTTCTAGAAGGGGGGGCAATCCGGTCTTTTTACCCCTGAAGTGCGGTTCCCAAAAATCCGGTCCTAATCTCGGCCCATTAATCCAACTCGAGCAATTTTCGGGCTTATCGAAAATTCGGGATGTTACAGGCTAGGCCCATTAAGGGGTGACGAGTTGGAATATGAGAATGTTCCCGAGAATATTCGCATTATTCTTTCAATATTCAGGGAAGGTGTCGGATGAAATATTCCCGTTAAGGGGTGACGAGTTGGAATATGAGAATATTCCCGGGAATATGAGAATGTTCCCGAGAATATTCGCATTATTCTTCCAATATTTAGGAAATGTGTCGGATGAAATATTGGAAAAAGATTGCACGTGGGATACAAGAGCTAAATGGACAACGTGCAAATTTATCATCTTTCCTTAAATAACATAGTCCTCTCACCTATAAAAGGGAGCCACACACACTGAAGAAAGACACAAAAAAAAAAAATACAGAAAAGAGAAAGAGAGAGTGGTGCTGGGTCGAGAAAGCTTCTCCTCTCTTTGACTCAGGAAAAGTCAAGAGAGACGGGTGCTTCTCTTCCCTCAAGCTCAATTGCGTCCGCCGAATTTCTTGTACGAGGCAGAGCTTCGCCCAATCGCCCAAGCTTCTTCGCACTTCAACCCCTTCGACGGAGAGCCGCATGCCTTGTTGACGAACCGCCGCACCCAGCCTCCTGATTACGTGCTGTTGCTTTGCCTGAGTTCCTTGCCTTGGCGAGTTGTGCGAGTTGTTGTCCATAAAGCTCCCGGTTGCGACGATCTACCGCCAATCAGCCCAGGACGTTGACGGATCGCTGCTCAACTCCAACGTCTGTGCATGACCAAATAACGTCAATTTTCTTTGGACGGTTCACTTGATTTTTGTGCAGCTTTTCTACATACCCACGGACCATCAAGGTGGGCGAGGTGAAAATTTGAATGTGGGGGATTTGAAAGTCGAAGTTGAATATTCAAAGAATATTGTTAAAGCAAGTTCGACGTTTGCCGAAGTCGAGTTGTAGCGCTGAGCCACTCCTTGATCCGACGAGCCCCAATTTGGAAACTTTATTCGTGTGATATCGAAAGCTAGGTAAGAATCCTAATTCATACAATTTTCTCATTATTTTATTGCCTAGTTTGTCGAATTGCAATCTTAGTTAAATATTTGATCAATATTGCCATATCCAAAAGATCTCCTGACCCCTCGTGAACTAGGAAATTTTCCTTGTTTCACAACGTGCTACAATCGTCAATCCGATCTCACGCCCAAGATACGTTTTGCGATTGCACGGAAAAATCGTCAATCCGATCTCATGCCCGACATACGATTCGCGATTTTTTTTTTTTGAAATATTGACTAATCCGATCTCATGCCCGAGATACGATTCGTCGATTTTATTTGTTTCCAAAATTAAATGGATGTGGAAAATATCTTGCTTGATTCATTGCCATGCTTTCTTGATGCATCTGCTTGAACAAATGTTGCTTATAAAAGAAAACCCAAAAAAATATACTTTAGTTGGATGTGGTTCTTGTTAGGATATTTTCTTTTAGGATAGTTTGCATGTTTAACTAGGTTAGTTTTAATTTCGAATTTTGATTATAAAAAAGAAAACCTAAAAATTGCCATGCTCATGTAGAATTAGGTCATCTTCCATGTGTCATCTAGTCATTACATGTTCGAATGTGTGACATGCTAGGATAGTTGCATTAAATATTTTCTAGCGTTAGATTACATTAAATAATTAATGTTGCGTGACATATAGTTTGCATATTAGGTTGCACATTGCATGCTAGTATAGTTAGACACCTTCGTACGTCATTACATGCATTGCACGTTAGTTTTAGGCCTCATTAAATAAGAGAAAATCCAAAATTCGAGTGATTGCGTATTAATTAGAAATCACTTTTAGGTTGATGTGATTTTCTAACTAATATTGCAGATGCTTTCGTTACTTCGAGGTAAGTATTTCTTCCTTATGCTTGCAATTTATTTATCACTTTGCTTTATTGAGTGTTAAATAATGATTGCGCACTCGCATGATCACATTGCATGTTAGGGAGTAAATTAAAATTAATACAAACTACCTGCAAATTATTTTTTTAATAAAAGAGAAAAGGTACCGAAAGGGCGTTAGAGAAATCTAACGTAATCAAGCCCCCGATCCCATAGTCTCTGGTTCGTAGGAGTAAAGTAATCCTCCCGTACTTTACTTGGGTTTCTAATCGACCCACCAAAAATCGATTAGTGGCGACTCCTAAGTAAAAATCATTAGCATGTTAAAAAAAACTTAAACCCTAAGTCGCGAATTGGTATGGGCTTGGGAGAGCCCGAACTAAGTTTAGGCTTAGTAATCCATTAACCAAACCCTAGGTAGTGCACCTTCGAGGGGAGGTCGCGACAGCTTGGCGACTCCGCTGGGGACTTGAGTTTAAACTCTTAGTGGACTTAGGCCAATTTTCTTTTCTTTTTTTTTAAAAAAAAATTTTGTTTGGCAGCGAGGATACCAGGTACGTTCCTAACCATTTGAGGTGTTAAATGTTTTTGCAGATGGGAGTTATAAGGGGTGGAGTGATTGTTGACCCCTTGTGTCTTGCAGGTTGGAGTTGGAAATGAATGTTTTGAATTATTGAAATATTGTTTTGAATATAAACTGTTGTGCATGCCTATGCATTTACACTACACTCTTGCACACACAACCTGCCGCCGAACCTGGGCCGCATAGGATTAATTAGGATGGTATTGAGATGGATACCACTCCGACCGCATGCCCGAGGTATGAGTCGCCTATCTCAGTCCCGAAATTTCTTTCCTAGTGTCAAGAGTACCCACCTCGGTCCGTATGCCCACGACCCGGGTCGGCTCTTTGACCAAGCCGGAGTCATGAGGACCCGACTTAGTCCGCAAGCCCGCAGCTAGTCCGATCATCCTTGTGGCTCCATTTTGTTAAGCCTTCTAGAGTAGAAATCGAGCCACGTACCATACGCATGTCTATGTGATTATTACCTTTTTATCAGTGAAGTAAGTTCTCTTAACTCTCCTTTTGTAATTTATTTAATTTATTATATTGTCGGTCCATGACATTAGGTTGGTCTTGAATCTTGGTCAATATACAATGGGAATACCAGACCTTCGAATTATTCTCCCTCCCAAGGAAGAGCTTAACACATGGTGGGGCAAGTTGGACCAAGCTAGCCGTGAGTTCGTGGAGTCACACATCGGTTGGCTCCTTCCTCTACTACGCATTAATATTCATGGTGGCCTTGTTCAAGCTCTTGCTCATTGTTGGTGCCCTCAGACTTCTACGTTTATCTTTGGTGGTAAGCATGAGCTCACTTCTACCTTGGAAGAATATAGTATTGCCATGAGAAAATCTTTGGAAGCTGAATTAGCTAGTCCACCTATTGGAATAGATCCTATCACGGCCTTGTCTAATTTTCTGAGAATTAAAGAAGATAAAATAAGAAAAGTTTTGAAAGGTCACCGAAATTCATGCCCACTTTCATTTTTAAATGAATATTTTGAAAATGGCAACTCCTTTCAAATGCGTAGGGTCTTCCTACTAGCTTTCTTTGGGTTTATAGTTTTCCCTCACTGCAAGAATGCTATTAATCCTTTGATTGCTAATCTAGTTAGGCAGATCCTTGAAGGAAAGAATTTCATTAATACTACTTTGACCGAAACTTTTCTTTCCCTTACTCGATTTAAAGAAGGTGGTGACAAGGTTTTGCATGCTTCTCCTGAGCTTTTACAAATTTGGTTTCTTTCTCACATAAAAGGGTTTGGTGGTTTAATGACCATACTTGTTGTTTGCGACTCTAATCACCCTATTATGAGATTTGAGAACAAACAAAAACGTGCGCCGGATTATCATTTTTCTAGATGGCTAGCTTTCATGAAAAAACCGGATTCTAAAGTATTCCTATGGCATGCTAAATGGTTCCAAGTTCGTAAGGCGAGGCTCACATACGGACGTATTGGCCCTGTCCCTTTACTGGGATTTACTGGAGCAACGGAGTACTACCCAACTAGAGTGACTCGTCAATATCAAGTTGTGCAAGAACTTTCGCAAGCTTTGCAAACAGACCCGCTCCAAGTTAACTTCACTGACGAGAATCAAGACCATGAGGATTCCGTTCTTACAATCAAATCGATGTGGGATATGTGCCACCCACGGAAGCTCATATGGCCAGAAAAGGAGTTGAAGGGTAGAGAAAGAAGGTACTATACCTCTATCGAATATATTCAACGGCACAAGATCCCAAAGGAGCTACACCCGAAGATACCGAAAGTGCTCGAGAAGATCACCAACCATGCGGAGAATAGACGCCTCAAAAGAGTTGCTGAAGAAACCAAAAGGCGTGCGGCACATCTTGCGGAGGAGAATAAGCGATTTCGTCTAAAAGTTTCCCAATTATATATTGATCAAGCCAAGTGAAATGTCTCGAGTCTATTTTCTTTTAGTTTAATGTCTAGTTGAGTTCTCTACCTTCCTAGTTCATTTGTTTAGGGCATTTCAAGTTTTTACTTCACGTAAAATACTTCCATTAATAAATAAAAGTGGCTAGACCTTTGTCATGGACTGGCACGTTCCATATGCGATGCTTATGTGTTCTCTTTTCTTCAAACTAGGTGATTATGGATCATCAACCATCAGTCGTTCCTACATGGCCACGGGCAAAAATGACCGATCAAAATGAAGTGTTGAACCGTGTTGTTAATGACATGAGCAAGCAAATTGCAAGCCTTGAAAGTCAAGTTGACGAGCTACGTGCTACTGTAGTTTCTCTTGTGAAGCAAAAGTGCCACGATGACATGGATGCATCATCTTCAGTGGAGAATTTTGACCCGAGAAAAAGAGCCAAAAGGACTCTTGAACCATCTCATTCTCGTAAAGAAGCTGAATTTGATGCTGCCATGAAAACATTGGTGACGTATCTAGAAGGGAGAATATCTGACCTGGAGGGTCTACCTCATAAGGCTCATGAAGGCGAAGAAACTAAGCACACGTGATTCATGGTTTTAAGTAGTTTGACTTCCCTATTTTATTAGGGGCATGTTCGATTGCACCCTCCCCTGCGTGGGAATTTTTCCTGCTTTTTAGGATTTGCTTGTTAGGATTTTATTTTATTATCACACTTTTCATTTCAATAAATGTAATTGGATTGATGAATATCAATAAAATTACAAGTTTTGTTTTGAGGGCATAATGAGGTACACCAAACCAGCCCAGTGACGATATCCAACCGATAAAAGAAAAGAAAAATCCAAGGAAAGTTCTGAGGGCTGGGCTTCATTGTGTTTCCTCACCCAAAAGAAAATTTCAAAAGAAAACTTTTTTGGAGCCATTTCCAAAATTATGCATTCCGGTTGGTCTATTTATTTTTCTAACTCATCTGCTTCATGTCTCAGAGCATAATTTTCTTGGCCTAAGGAATGAACATCTAAAAAAGGCACATCAAGTTGTAGTGATAGACCCATTGGCTCTCGATTGTTATTCAATTAGGTTAAGAGCACAACTCCAATGAGTTAATGTGGGGCATCTCCTGTTGATACTTGAGATATCTATCTCGAAAATCCAAACAAAGTGTCCTACATTTCTCATCTCCCAGAGAAAGTGAGGGGCAAGTCAAAAGAGGACCATCCATCTTTGATGAAAGAGGTATATCTTGTCCTTGAATATAATTAATTCTGAAAATGACAGTTTGTTCTTTTCCTTGCAGGTGATGGATCAAGGGGATGATAGATTCTGGTTATGACCCAATTGAGATAAAATCTCAATCCAAGCCAAAATGGATGTTCAATTTGCATTCTCTTGCATAGTTTCCTAGTCATGCACATTCTCTTATGCTGGGGCAAAAGCAAGAATTGAGCATTTATCGAATCAAGGATCGATTTCCATTCTCAATTGATCAATTTTGTGTTTGTTCCCTTCAAATAGGGGCAATCTAAGGACACCAATTGCTTGTAGAGTCCCTTCATAGGGCATTTCCTTGAATGAATACTCAATATCATGTTTTTCATGCTTGTGAAAACATTTTTTGAATTGTTTGTTCTGAAGTCACAAAGCTTTTCATGCTGAAAGTTGTTGAGCTCTTTTGGAAAGAGAATGTACATGGTGATTTTACTTGCTTAATTACTAATTTCACATGGAGATTTGTCAAGATGTGCAATTCAATGAATGACATCCAATTCTTAAGAATGCTAAGTGAGACGTGTTAGGATGATGAAAGGCAAAACATGTCCTATACATAATCCCTTGCTTATACACTTGTGAGATGAGTGCAGCAATTTCCATATTCACAAGGTAAAGAGTTCTCTTGCGAAAGGTACAACGACCAAAATGATGAGGGGCACTTCATTTCTCTATTCCAAACACTACAAGTGATCAATTGCTTAACCCCTTTGAGCCCCATACACTTGTGGAGATTTTTTTCAAATTACCCCTGTCAAGAACCATCCCATATCGGGGCAAACTGGAGGTAAGTTGGCATTATGTGATGAGAAAAGTAGATAGAAATTCTCTTGCTCTCACTTGCATCAATCTTTGAATATCTTATTGCAGATGAACTCAAACAATAATCCAAGTGCCTTAGGATGATGAAGAGCGTTTTTTTCTCTATCCTACACACTTATATCCATTGCATAGCCCTCTTGAGCCTACAAATTCATTTCTTTGAACCCAGTTGGTGATCATCCCCCACACTGGAGCAAGCAAAAAGTAATCATTCAAAAAACAGCAAGGTCCAGAGTGCCAACAAAATATGAAGACCTTCAGAAGTCCAAATGAAAATTTGATACATTGTAAACAGTGTGTCGATGTTAAAAATAGAACTAAGGGGCATGCAAAAGCAGTGTGCTTGGTAAAAGCAAGGCCGATGCCCATAGACATAAGAAGTAAAAAGAGGGGCAAGAAAAAGCAGTGTGCCTGGTAAAAGCAAGGCCAATGCCCATAGGAGAAAATGAAAACAAGTCAAGATAAACGACTATCAATGATGAAAAGTTGTATCCCCAATGGAGTGGTACTCAAAGAACTCAAATGCAAAACTTTTACAGTTAATAGAGCACATTTTGAAGCCAATCCTTGATGGTGAAGATGAAGACCGACGATAATGCCAAGATGATCACCAACTCTCACCCATCTATACACATTTTGAGCCTGATAATCCTTTCATTTCTCAACTCGTGAACCTAGCCTACGTTACGTCCCTTATAAAGTCTTTTCAGATTAGGGCACTTGAATTAATGTGGGTGTTCACATGTCTTAAGCATTGCTCAAAGAAGTGCGAGCAAGATTTTTTCTATCTCATTTTGCAGGGTTCTTGACTTGTAAACCCGGAGATGATCGTGGCATATTATTTCTTTCAATAGCCTTGACTCAAAAAGTCCCGTTGTTAAGCCATTGACCAAGCCCACATTAAGGTCCCTATTAAAGACCTCTCAGATTGGTAAGGTCATACCGCTTGCAAGAATTCTTAGACCCTTGTCGATATGATGATAGTGAAATGGAGTGATTCTCATAAAATAGCCATTCTGAATGAGAGTGAGTAAAAGTCCTTTCTAACTCAAAGTCTCTCATTTAGCATTCTTAAGAAATTCATGTCATGAGTAAAAGTTGTTTTGCAAGATTCTTCTCCTTAATGACAATATGGTTGTGCAAACATAGTAAAATCATTGTGCATAAACTTTGATTGGATTGAAATGTGCATTCTAGAGTAGCTCAAATTGTCTACCTTTTTTATGAATGCATATCAGTTTTTCTCTAATCGTGTCTGACAGATAATATTTTCTTGAAGACAGAATAATGCTCGACATTCAAGTTGCTCTCTAAAGCCTTGAAATTCATCGAAGCATTTTTTTAATGTTATTTCTACAGGAAATCGACATGGCGTGCTCATCAACCTGGCGTTCTTCTATAGCCCAGAGTTGCTTTCTCTTAGCATGGCCTTCTTCTGTAGCTTGGAGTCCTTTCCATCGACATGGCATGCTTCTATAGCCTGATGTCCCTCTTAATTGACACGGCGTACCTCCATAGCCCGGAGTCTCTTCATCAATCCGGCATGCTCCCGTAGCCCAGAGTTTTTCTTTATCCACCTGGTGTGCTATTGTAGTCGAAAGTCTCCTCATCACCTTAAAGACGTTTTCTCCAAGGGTCAGAAATGTCGCTAGGTGAGTATTAAATTTCTTTGAGTACCCAAAGTAAAATTTGGTAACTCCTCCCAAAAGTTAACATCTCAATTTGGATATAAATGTTACACAATATTTTTGTCAAACATTTCATTTTGGACATGAATGTTCTCTGAGCTTTCTCATCATACCTTAGTCTGGATCTAGGTATTTCGAATCGTTTTAATCCAATATTTGACTCACTTAACATTGAGCATCTATTGGTGAAGTTGTTTTAATCCAATATTCATCTCACCTAACATTGAGTGTTTATTGGTTAAGTTTCATTGAACATTTCATTCTGGATATGAATGTTCTTTGATTTTATTTTGAATCATTTTAATCCAATATTTGACTCACCTAACATTGAGCATTTATTGGTTAAATTGTCTTAATTCAATATTCATCTCACCTAATATTGAGTGTTTATTGGTTAAGTTTCCCAATTCTTGACATTTTAGTCTAAATCTAAATGTCTCGAATCTTTCCATTGAACATTTCATTTTGAATATGAATGTTCTTTGATTTTTCTCGTTATACTCTAGTCTGGATCTAAGTATTTCTAGTTATCTTAACCCAATATTTGACTCACCTAACATTGAGCATCTATTGGTTAAATTGTCTTAATTCAATATTCATCTCACCTAACATTGAGTGTTTATTGGTTAAGTTTCCCAATTCTTGACATTTTAGTCTAGATCTAAATGTCTCGAATCTTTCCATCGAACATTTCATTTTGGATATGAATGTTCTTTGATTTTTCTCGTTATACTCTAGTCTGGATCTAAGTATTTCGAGTTATCTTAATCCAATATTTGACTCACCTAACATTGGGCATCTATTGGTTAAGTTGTCTTAATTCAATATTCATCTCACATAACATTGAGTGTTTATTGATTAAGTTCTCCGATTCTTGACATTTCAGTATGGATCTAAATGTCTCGAATCTTTTCATCGAACATTTCATTCTGAATATGAATGTTCTTTGATTTTTCTCGTAATACCTTAGTTTGGATCTAGGTATTTCGATACATCTTGTTCCAATGGTCGTCTCACCTAACATTGAGCGTCTGTTGATTCGGTTGCCTCAGTCCAGATCTAGGCAATTCAATAAACGTTAGACTTTTCAAGAAATCTGGAATGAAAGCCAGATACTTGTGGAGTAAAAATTCATCCCGTACCTCAAGATACTCTACCGTGTTGATTACAGGTACGCTTTTTTTTTTCTTTCTTTTTGTTTCTTTTTGTTTTTTTGTTTTCTTTTTGTTTTCTTTTTCTTTTTCGTACTTTGCATTAGCTTTTCCATGCATCATATCATATTGCATTTTAAAATGGGATTCATTTTCCCACAAAAAATAACATTACATTGCATATGCATGTCAAAATTTAGGTTTCAATTTATCTTTGAATGCAACCTCTGCGAGCTCACCTTCAAAGAGGGGCAGCTGTTGACACCTAAATTTTGATTAATCATTCATAATTTAATGCACAAAAATTTAGGGATTAATTTTAACCCCTAAACAAAAAATATTAGGATTAAATTGCATAGCATATAGTTTTAGGAGCATTTATTATTGCATTTGCATTGGACATGTGGCAGATGAGCTTCTATTAATGGTTCTAAGCTTTAATTTAACAAGTTGGACTAAGCCCACAAGGAAAAAGAATTTGGCTATGTCACGCCCCGACCCTCGAGCACGCGGCAACCCCTGTTCTCTTACGGTCATTTGATTTGCGACTCTCCAGGATCCGTCGCCGACCGTTAGTTTTATCTTTTGATTAAACGCATGCGGAAGCGAAACACAATCCCCGGTCAATTACAAAAATAGGGATAGCAGGAAAACGCAACAAGAACACATCAAAGTATCGCTTTATTAACTAACTGATTAACTCTAGGAAGTTTACAAGTACAAGCCCTTACCACGGGCACCTTCCTATCGAGCCAGTGAAACTACCGAGTCAAGGTTAATCTACTCCCTTCAAAAACGGCCACGAGCCGTAACACGCGTCGATCCTCCATCCTATGGACCTGAAAAATGTTAACCACGACGGGTTGAGATAAACTCAGCAAGTCAAAGTCCTAAGCCCCGGTTAGGAACTTCGCTCGCCTTGGGAGCAATCTAACCATGCAACCTAGTTCCAACAAACAACACATACCACATCTCAAGCAACATTATCAGACGATAGTTCAATAAGCAGATGCAAACACAAGCGACCCTACCTGGCCTTGGCACACGCAACCTGCAGAAACTGTCAATTCAATCATCACGACATTAAGAGGCATGTGAATAATCAGAGCATCTCACACAGCTTTCTCATATCTCACACCCACACATGCTCCGATTATTACGACCACTAGGGCCACGGCACAACCTTATGGTTGGCGGTCTACCGGTCAAGGACCAGGCATCGTCCTCCCCCATGAGGCACGGCGACGTCACGAGCTCTCTCCCATCGACGGCATTCCCTATGGAGCATGGGGCCCGCTCACTGCCGCAGCCCCGCAACTGACCACTGTCAGGCAACCGACCGAAGTCAGGACGACCAAAAGGCCACGGCACAACCCCATAAGGATTGGCGGTCTACTGGCAGCGCCGGGCTCTCCTCTTAATGTGACCATGCAACACATCATCAAACAATCCGTTCTTTTCTTTGCTCTGTCGTGAATGCAACATCACTCGTGCTCATGCGACATGCCATTGATGATAACCCACGCAATATATGTCGTGCGATCTCACTCGACAATTCCAAAATCCAATTTCCAATCAGCATTCAATCATACACATTCCCTAACTCTTGGGAACAACCAACAATTCAAGTCACAGTCTGTCGATAGATTCCGATCAATCAACATCACGATACTCCAATACCCAACCACGCGTCGATATTTAATAATAAATAAACACAAATATCAATTAATAAATAAATACGTGTCCTCACGACTACAACAATCAGCTATTCCCCAATAATACTCAATCATCCCAAAAATAAGTATAAACTATAATTATACTCAAAGATACTCATTTAAGAAACATATAATACTATAGTCGATTGTTCCGATAAAATAATTCAAGTCCCACAAAATACTTGTAATTATTTTTCAATCCCATAATTAATTATCCAACCCAAATAATTCCATTTAATAAAACCCTTCTTTAATAAACCAATGTCCTTTAATAATATAGTATATAAATACTATTGACTTTGGAAAAATAGACCATAGTAAGTTTCCCCCAAAATTACTCAATTAAAACCATTTCCAATAAATAATCACCAATAAAAACCATTTCCAATAAATAATCACAATTAATTATTTTCACCAAAAATAATTAATTTTCAGCAATGAATAGTAATAACAATATTACTATTAATAATTCGAAATTATAAATTAATTTAATTAATAATTCCGAAAATAATAAATAATTATTATTATTCCAAAAATAATAATAATAATATTTATTAATACTAACCATGATTAACACTAAGCAAGCTTAATCAATAATATTAAAACACTAATAATCATCATCCAAAGCACTAATCAACAATTAAACTACTCCTAAGCAAGATTAGCCCCTAAATAAGGATTAGGAAATGGACTCACGGGTTTAGCGATTCCGACGACACGAGCGCGACGGCGGCGACGAGGAGAACGCCCGGGAACTTCCGGCGCGTCGGGACGAGGCGGCCCGAGATCGAATCTTGGCCGAGGGCGGCTGTCCAAGCGACGAGAGGCTGAGGAACGGAGGAACCAGCGACTGAGGTGGCATGGGGCTGACTGGTGGGCGGTCCGGCAACTCCGGACGGCGTCCAGCAACTCCGGCGACCAGGCAACAGCTCCGGCGAAGGGGAAAACAGAAGCTGGAAAGGGGAAAAGGGAGGCCGTGCAGCTGGTTTCACAGGGGGGACAGCAAGCTGGGGTGGCTCCGGTGTGGCGAAAGGAGCTCGGGCGTGGTCCTCCGGCAGGCTTGTGGCGGTGACCGGCGGCGGCGCGCAGCGG
>MU091142.1:0-14545 GCA_014858505.1 Corymbia citriodora subsp. variegata
TGGAAGCGAACGAGGATGTTGGTTTTTCGAGTTCATATCCGGTGAAAAAGATGTTGGAGTTTTGGAAGATTGTGAAAGGTCGCTTGGCATCGCCACTGTTACTAGACCTAACCGAAGGTACTGGTTTGTCGCCCCCGTCTTATTTCACGTACCTTCTCCCGGAACTGAAGCTCAAGATCTTCGAGTCTCTCCCCGGCATTGACCTTGCAAGGGTAGGGTGTGTGTGTTCGGAACTTCGGTACTTGACATCCAGTAATGACTTGTGGAAGCAGAAGTATGCGGATGAGTTTGGAAGTAAGCCGGTCTACCTCGATTTGTTTAGAAGGATCAATTGGAAGCAGAATTTTGCACGGCAGTGGAAGAAGAGAGAGAAACGGAGACGGAGACAGAGACGTAGCTTGCACAGAGACATTTTCTTATCTCGTGCTAGAAGATTAAGATTAGCTCGTGCTGAAAGATTAGAATAGATCTTGATGACTGTTGCGCAAATGGCTGCCAAGATATCTCGGCACTGGACGTATATGAATGGTTTGCTGCAGAGACAGAATTGGGTGCTTAGCACCTAGCATGATGAGGATGTGTGTGCGCGGAGGCTTGAGCTTTACTGTCGATTTAGTTTTTTTTTAACAGAAGTCTGGCTTTCCATGTTACCAATCCTTGACTAATCCATTGTACATGAAGTTGTGGTTCTTGATGACTACTACTACTACTTTCTTGTTTCAATAAAGTTGATTAGAGGTTCTCTTGGCAGAACGAAGTTGATTAAAGCCTTTTCCTTTACCGGCCATGGGAAGTTGGTTGAAGCTTGACTTGATGTCACTGGCAATATATAATAGGGATATTGCTGACACGACATAGTGTTGTAGCTAATAATAACACCTAGAGGGGGTGAATAGGTGTAGAGAAATTTCACGCACAATTAAAATAAAGCTTTTGCAATCTTTAAACTGAAATTAAACAGAGAGAGTAGAGAAGATCGCAAACACAATTTATAGTGGTTCGGCTTTAGACAAGCCTACGTCCACTCTTCAGGCGATCAGCTAACAGGCTGGATTTCATTATATGATCAAAGGTAATTACACACTATTGAGTGTTAGCACTATCTCACAGAGTCACTCTTCTTGGTAATTCACTAGGATCACTCAATTACACACTTTTTCAAACAACTAATGAAGAATTGAATCAGCCTTGGAATATATTTATCCTCTCTAGTCTCCTAGGTTTTATTCTATCCTTATATACTCTCCAAGCTACACTCGACCGTTGGCTTTTTCCTTGAGAGTTTCGTCTTCCCTTTCTTAGATAGACTTTATAAGGCAAGTCTTTTTTACTATTGGAGGTAGATTGGATCCCATTGGATTCTGTTCGCCCATATAATCAGAATCCAGGCTTTCATAAGTGTTCCATTCTTCTTTGGAAGTTGTCCGTTGATTGATCCTGCCAATCAGTTTGATACAACAGAATCAATATAAATAAAGTAAGTGAAATACTTGACCGTTGGTGATCAACGGTGATCTTATCCTGTAATTCCATTCTAAGTCTGACAGATTCAAGTTCTCCGTCTGGTACGGTCAGACTCAGAATCTGCCAGACTGAAGTTCTGCATCTACTTCATCCAGACTTATAGGCTTTTTGTGCTTTTTCGTCTGCTTCATCCAGACTTAAAAGCATACGTTAATAGCATTTGATTTATTTTGTCATCTTCAAAACATTATAAATGATTTTCCTAATAATCTCCCCCTTTTTTTATGATGACAAAACAATTTATGAATATGCAAGTATGCAATTATGCTTTTAAATATATTGATAAATCAAAGCATCATAAACACATAATGCAATCTCCAAAATTTTATATATTCAATGAATGTCATTCAAAATAGGAGATTATAAAATAGAAGATAGTTGATAAATTGAGCAAAATAATATATAGAAATAATTGCAGCTCAATATTATGCACTAAATAATATAAACCAATTAGTGCATATGCATATACATATATTCTCCCCCTTTTTGTCATAATCAAAAAGCGATAATAATGAAAAAGGGTGTCACGTGAACAATAAATTCATATAATATCTTTATGAGGCATGAAACACAAACTTCAAAGATACTATGTTGATACGAACGTAAAAAATATTCAATATAGCTCATATATATCAACAACAATCTACCAAGGAAAGAAATGGATAATATACTTACCAAATTATGTAGAACACAATTTACCTTTTCTTTCCATAGTAATCAAGATCAAGATCAATTCAAAAAATCTGACATACTTAATCAATGCTCCCCCTCAATTTGTTGCCTTTTCGAAATGATCACGATTCTCCCCATTTCTTTTTATATTCACTTTCTCCCCTTGTCCTCATGACAGTATTTGTAATAATACTTATTGTGGCTTGTGCACGTTGAATAGAATGTTGTCCCTTTATTTCCTTTGTAGTAGCAACATTCGTAGTATTCATTTGCTTTTGAAGTTTGAGATAGAAGTTTGTTTTCTTTAATCAAGCTTGCCCCAAATTTAATCTGCATAAACTTAACAAACTTTCTGCGCAAATGCATTGTTATAATATTTTATGTAATATAGAATCCTCTTTCTTGTGAAATAAATTGGATAACATAATTTCAATTCAAAGCTATTCAGCCTTACATATGACACATTAGTGGCCTGTTCAATAATTTCTGAAAATTTTGTGCAATGAATAGAATTTTTGAGCCTTAAAAAAAAATCTCCAAAATTTCGGATTGAGTTTTCCCAACCTCATATGGAAATATATTTTGCCACTTGCAAATCCTTGTAAAATAGATAATAATTTTTGCAAAAAAAAAAATCACGCACATACCTTCTTTCAATTTGCGGATCAAACTTGCTTGATATAATATATCTTCTAAGATTTTAGCAAGTGAATCCCAAAATGCAACAATATTTTTCAAAATTAAAGGGATTTCCTTTAAGCATAAATTTCGAAAGGATATTATTGATGTGATACGCAAAAAGAAAATAGATATTTTTATCACGTGCCAAATCAAGTAATAAAAATATGCAATATCTGATGAGATTTTTTGTAATATAAATCACACGCGAGTCATCAAAATCATCTTGAACCATAAAAATTTGTGTATAAATTTGGAAGGCAGAATGATAAAGATGAAATATTTTATTTCCTTACACAAGGTATATATTTAAAATATACCATTGATTTAGAAAAAGATCTCGTCAATCATCGCTTGAGGTATTCTTCTGATTGCTCAATGATTTGCATAAATTTTTGGCAATCATTCTTCTTTTGTAAAATTTCCTGCAATAATCTCTTTTTCTTTTGGTATTCATGAATTTGAATCATTCTTTCACGTTAGAGCACAAATAGGAAATTTTCATAAAAACTCAACAATGCTTTGCTGACTCATTTCAGTAGAATATTTTAGGGAGAATATCTTGTATAATATCTCGTAAAAAAAGTTTGTTTTGCAAAAATATAACAGAATAAGAGAGCATAAAATATAATCAAATAATCATGATTATCTCTAAGTAGGATATCAAATTAATCACACGTATCAAATTCCAACTCACAAAACTACAAAAAATATATCACATGATTTTTCCTTCAATATAACCAATTATAGAATATAATTATTATAAAATCTGAATCAATCGAGGCATAAACATGATATATCGAATATCAAGTATAATGAAAATATTCAAAACACGCACACAAAACAAATTGAGAATTTAAAAATATATTTCTTACCAAATTCTCTTTTTCATTTGCCTGCAATTAAAACATATACTCAAGTTTTCTTTGGTACCCATATTTTCTTGGGTTCATTGAGGTTAGTGGTATATGTTTTGTCTATCAATTTCTTCTGAACAGGTCTTCGGACTTTAGGACATTTGTTTTCAAAATGTTCTCTTTCTCCATAGTTAGAACATTTGATATTGTCTCTACCAACAGGTCTTACAAAATTGTTTTTGAAATGATTTCTGTAAGCTTATCGAGAATGTCTTTATCTTATTCTTTCCTTGAAAATCAATCAGGGAATCATTTTCCTTATAAAAACCAAGTCCAGACTTATCATAATAAGCAATTTGAATGGAAACTATATGCTGTAGGGTTTTTGATCATTTAGAAAATTTTGTGGTAATATTTAAGAATTCCTTTTTGAAAGAATCATTCTCCTTTTGCAAGGAATCTCGATTTTTCTTTGTTTCCAAAAGTTCCTTTTTAATAGATTCATTCTCATTTAATAGAAACTCTCGATTTTCCTTTATTTCCAAAAATTCCTTTTTGAAATCATCCACTTTTCCTTTCAAAGAAACGTTCTGTTGACTCAACTTGTAATTTTCCTTTTTTAATTCGGAGATCCTTTTCAGAGTAGATTTTAGATTAGAACAAAGCTCTTTTATATAATCTAAAACTTCTGTAGGAATATCAGAATGGCTAACCTCAATCTCTTGGTTTGAGTCTGAGTTTGAATGTGCCATTAAACAGATATTGTCACATTCGTCTTCACTGTCTTCAACTTCAGTGTCACTCCACGTTTCAACTTTCAACGCTTTATTCTTCTTTTCAAATTTCCCTTTCCTTTTCTTGAATAAAGGACAATCGAGTTCGTTTGTGGACTTCTTCCTTTTCGAATTGCTTCTTTTTTGTTCAAATTTTTTGATCAACGACTTCATCTCCTCATCGTCATCTTTTTCATCTTCCTCATAATCCGCCTCATCAAAATCAGCATTAGATTTTAAAGCAATTAACTTCTTACCTTCCGGGTCTTCGTCATTTATACGTTCTGCTTCATACGATTGCAAAGTTCCAATAAGTTCATCAACAAATAAAGGCGAAATCCTCAATGTTTCGCGGATGGAAGTTTTGACATTGTTCCATTCCTTCGATAATTCTCTCAAAAGCTTATTCACTTTCATGGGTCCTAAGATTGGTGTCCTTGATATGCAAGTCCATTCACTATTTCAGTGAATCTACTAAACATGTCTCCAATGGATTCTCCTAGCTTCATCTTGAATGATTCGTATTGCCCGAGAAGAATATTGACTTTGGTCTCCTTTACACGATCAGTCCCTTCATAAGTAACGTGCAACATATCTCACACTTCTTTTGCTGTTTCACAAGAAGAGATTCGGTTATATTCATTTGGAGACAAAGCATAATAAAGAGAATATATAGCATTTGCATCTAAAACTTCTCTTTTTGTTATCTCCTTTTGAGATAGAGTGACAAATAATTGAAGTGTTTCGCCATCCTCTTTTCTAGTAGATGTTGACGCAACATTAGGATTGATTCCTTTCTCAACAATGTCTCATTCCAACAGATCCTTAGATCTTAGGAATGCCTTTATATTGTTTTTCCAAACATTGTACTCTTTCCCATCAAAGTAAGGTGGTCTGGTGATGCTTCGTCCCTCATCAGACCTGGTGCAAAAATACTAGCCATGAAAGATTTTTAGTTCTGAAGTAATAGACACTTCAAGATACTGAGCACGAGGCTCTGATACCAATTGTTATAGCTAGTAATAACACCTAGAGGGGGGTGAATAGGTGTAGAAAAATTTCACCCACAATTAAAATAAAGCTTTTGCAATCTTTAAACTGAAATTAAACAGAGAGAGTAGAGAATATCGCAAACACAATTTATAGTGGTTCGGCTTTAGACAAGCTTACGTCCATTCTCCAAGCGATCAGCCAATAGGCTGTATTTCACTATATGATCAAAGGTGATTACACACTCTTGAGTGTTAGCACTCGGTGATGATAAGTCTCACAGAGTTACTCTTCTTGGTAATTCACTAGGATCACTCAATTACGCACTTTTTCAAACAACTAATGAAGAATTGAATCAACCTTGGAATATATTTATCCTCTCTAGTCTCCTAGGTCTTATCCTATCCTTATATACTCTCCAAGCCACACTCGACCGTTGGCTCTTTTCTTGAGAGTTTCGTCTTCCCTTTCCTGGACAGACTTTATAAGGCAAGTTTTTTTGACTGTTGGAGGTAGATTGGATCCCATTGGATTATGTTCGCCCATACAATCAGAATCTGGGCTTCCATAAGTGTTCCATTTTTATTTAGAAGTTGTCCGTTGATTGATCCTACCAATCAGTTTGATACAACATAATCAATATAAATAAAGTAAGTGAAATACTTGACTATTGGTGATCTTATCCTGTAATTCCATTATGAGTCTAACAGACTCAAGTTCTCCGTTTGATATGGTCAGACTCAGAATCTGCCAGACTGAAGTTTTGCATCTACTTCATTCAGACTCAGAGGCTTTCTGTGCTTTTTCGTCTGCTTCATCCAAACTCAAAAGCATACGTTAGTAGCCTTTGATTTATTTTGTCATCTTCAAAATATTATAAGGGATTTTCCTAACACATAGTACCTAATTCGCAATTGAACAACAAATGTATATTTTATAAATGAATTAAGAAATATTCTTCATTTTTTTTCATTTTTAGTAAGGAATTACTGCGTCTCAAGGCCCTCTAGCAAAATGAATCCTTCAAGCATGTGACATGAGATAGGAAAAATCTTGGATCTAGGGAATAAAAGTTTGTAATCAGTCATATTTAATCTCATCAATGACAACATGTGAAAAGATGTGTCAAGCATGCTAGAGAAATTGCCCATTTTTAATTAGAACAATAACACAAATGATTCTTGAATTTTGATTCAATATATAATGTGGTCTCAAAATATTTAATTTATTCAACGCGATTGCTAAATTTTTTGTACATTTTCAATTTAGTTCCTAAACTATATGAAAATGTTTAATGTCATTATTCCATTAATTTAATTTAAAGGATAATATTGAGCGTTTTCATATAATCCATAGACCAAATTGAACATGTATCAAAAGTCTATGGATCATAATTAAACAAATTAAAAGTTCAGGGACTGCATTATACATTTGGTTAGAATTTAGAGATTACGTTGAACAAATTAAAAGTTCAAGGACAACAAAATTCAAAAACAATTGGTGTCATTTTCTCTTTTTGCTTCCATTCATTCGATTTGACCAGATTCTAATAATTTTTAGGCTTGAAACTTATAATACACCTTAAGGGTCTTGGTAAATTAGGTGTTGTTAAAAAATTGGGATAAGTACGTTCAAAGTTCTAAAATTTATCACAAAAGTGCGATTGAATTTTAAAATTTAAAAAAATATAATCAAATCCTAAAACTTATTACGAAAATGTGATTAAGTTATAAAACTTATCACGAAATACAGTTGAATTCTAGAATTTTCAAAATGTACAATTAACATAATGACTTGATTGGATTAATTTGATAAATTTTAGAATTCGATTGTACTTTCGTGATAAATCTAATATCTGATTACATTTTTTAAAAATTGTAGAATTCATTCGCACTTTGTAATAACTTTTAATAGGTACAATCCATTGATCCCACAAAAAGTCACTTTCATCCCTTACGATACGACGGATGAACATCGCTCTTGATACATAGGCTTCGATCTCTGGAATCCAAGGATAATCTCAAGCTTGACGTCCCCTCCCCCTGCTCCCTCCTTCTGCTCGGCCGCATCCTCGCCGATGACCAGCGATTTGGTTACTGAAGATGGACAGGAAGTCGATGCTTCGGGAAGCGTCGAGGGTCGAGGTAATAATTCTGCCGGAACTGTTGATTTTGATGGCGATGGTGGTCTCGCTGGCGGATGGGGATGGGTCGGCTGTGGTTCGTAGTAGTAGGTTCTCCGAGCCTTTATTTCTTAAGAGGGTTTGAAAGAGGATTTGGGTGGCGACGGTGGAGGGCATAGGCTTCTAGTAGTAGCGGTGCATGCGGTTATGCAGGAATCCGGTTTCGTCGCGGTTGATCCGGCGACTGGAACTGCTGCTGATCGGTTCCATCTCCCCGATCAATGGCCGTCGATGACGGCGTTGGCGTTGACCATGTCATTGTGGTACAGTCTGCCTGAGCTTGTGACTAGTTGTTGGAGTCTGAATATGCCTGAGAGCGTACTTTTGAAATTTCAGAGCCTAGGTCGTTTAATCATTGTCTATGGATTCCTTTCCTGGCTAAAGCCAAGTTGAATTTGCATAGGGTCAGTTTGGATGAGCGCGTGTTTACTCCTACTGTAGACTTGATGTGGGCGAAAGGCGATGACAATGACGTGGAAGTGAATGAGGACGGTGGTTGTTCGAATTCATATCCCGTTCGAAAGGCGACCACGTTCTGGATGATTGTGAAAGATGGCTTGGGCATTGCTGCTGTTAATAGACCTAACCGGAAGGGCCAGCTTGCCGCTCTCCTCTTGTTTCACATGCCTTCCCACGGAACTGAAAGTTCAAGATTTTCGAATCGCTTTCTGCCATTGACCTTGCAAGGGTAGCTTGTGTGTGTTCGGAATTTCGGTATTTGGCATCCGATAATGACTTGTGGGAGCAGAAGTATGTGGAGGAGCATGGAGAGCGGAGAGAAAGCAAAGCGATGATCAATTGGAAGTAGAGATTCACATGGTTGCCGGAGGTGAAGAAAAAGGAAAGAGAGAGAGAGAGAGAGTACTTGGTGGCACATGCTTTCGCAGGTGGATGGGCCATCGCCATTTAGGATTAGAAGTATTCCAAATGCATTGTGGTACCGGGAATTATAGGCGGTGATTACGACTGCTTATCTAGTCTTGTGGTTTCTCCTCCCTTCAAACAGCCATTTCGTCCAGTTCAACTCTTACCCTAATTGCAATCTGGGAGGATTAACTGCTGACGCGAGAAAAGATTTGAATAGATCTTGATGACTGTCGCGCAATAGCTGCCGAGACATTTGTGGCACTGAAGGTATAGGAAATGGTCGCTATAAAGATAGAATTGGGTGCTTAGCTAGCACTTAGCACGACTAGGATGTTTGCAGATGTTGGAGTTTTATTGTCAATATAGTTTTACTGAAGTCTCGCTTTCCATGTTACCAATACTAACTACTCCATTGTACATGAAGTTGATCAAAGATTTTCCTTTCTTGGCCATGATGTTCATTAAAGCTTTACTTGATATCACTGGTGCGTTGACTGGTGATGATAGAAGTGCCAGCATTCTGGCTTATTAATGAGGTTTATTCAATTCCAGTTAGACAATGTATAAATGCATAGGCAATTCATGTCATACGATAGACCTGATGGATTAAAATTAGTATTACCATGTGTACATTGCTCGCGCTTTTTGCCAAAATTTAGACATCAGAGGCCAAAGGTGCTGTCCAGTGGCATGATGTTCCATATTTTAGTGATTATAAGCATTTGCAGGAAATAGGACTGAGCGGCCTAATTCATCCGGGACATATGACTAATTGAACACGGCAATATAAGTAGCAATTACATCTTTCAGGCAATTGTATGAAGATAACATGCCAACCGGCAACCAACACAAGATTATGATTAAGGATTTACATGGAGATAAAGATAAGCCAGCATAGCAAGTTGCAATAGAGATCTTCAATGAATCGACTTGAGCGACAACATTTTCTGCTTCAACTAACTTGATGAGCTGTTTAGGATATCCTTCCATCTTTGAGAAGCACATATGGATCAATGTACTAGGGTGGTAACACTTGCACCTAACTAGATCTGTCAATATGAGTCATCAAATTATATTTTAATCTATATTTATTAAAGTGGGTCACAAATGGTCAGCTCAAATTTGTCATATGGACCAAAAAGGATTTAGAAAAGAAAAGTCCAAAATAAATTAGTCTAAATTGGTTTCTTATGAGACACCCTTTTGATCCATATGATCAAAAGAGTAAACTTGATAGGTCTAGCCCATCTTCTTCTTCCTTCTTCGCTGGTCTTTACTCTCTTTCCCTTTTTGTTCCTGAGGGTCGTGCCTTGTGAGCTGTCCTTCTCCTCTTTGATCCAACCACCACCGGCTATGTCCAGCTTCTATTTGCATCAAAATCGATGAAGTCACAGACCATGTCGCAGGGCGGGCAATCACAAGCATTGAGCCAATAAGAAGAATGGGCTCTATCTCCATTCCCTAAAGCCCTAGACTTATCATTCACTCCTGGCAAAGCCTCAATTTTAGAAGCTACATCAAAAGAGTAAGTGCAACAACAGTTGATCTCTGCATTAACAGATTCCTATTAGTGAAAAGATGCATTATTATAGAAATGACTTAAATTGATCGGCTGTGTATCTACCTTCGAAGACATGCTGTATTGTCCTATCAAGGTCTTCTGTTAATGGTTTCTCTTCGTCGTTTATGGATACAACCTGTAGGACTGGTGCGCGGTGTTGGCCACATGAGAACCTCACCATCTCGAGGCATACTTCAATTTTCACTTGGTGCAGTGATGGAAATTCATAAGAGCAAATGGCCCGCAATCATATTGAACAACAGAGGCTCTGACATATATTCCCACAAACTCAGCTGATGAAGTGCCATGCATGGGGCTTCGAGCTTTGTCGAGCACCTGAGACTGAGACTGAGCTCGGAGAATATTGTCGCCAAGCTCGTTGATGCGAATGCGGGAACATGTTTTTCTTGGTCTCGCATAATCAGATGGTTTGTTGCCTGTGGTTAGAGCAAAGCAAAGCAGATCAAAGAGTCGCCATAAGTAGCACCTGCCAAAGGATGGGTCCGGTCGGATTTGCATTAGGTCAAAAGCAGTTCGTTCTATATTGATATAATTAATCCGTTTTTGTCCATTTATATGCAATACAAATTTAATGACTCATATTTGACCTAATTTGTATCCGACTCGACTCATTTACTAAAATATTCCGTATTTAATCTAACTTATAAAAATTCGTAACCACCTAGTTAGCCCACTCAAAGCTCAACATGTGTAATGATATTTAGATAAAATTGCTATTTCATCCATAAGATGCTAAAGAATTGGCTTTTGACATAGCGTTGAATTTTTAATTTTTGTATTGATTCACAATAAATAAATAAATAAATAAGAGAAAGTTAGTATTTGGCAATGAATTTATAAAATCACAACAACATTAAAGTGGAGGAATTGAAATTTTAATTAAATGAAATGTAAGATATTGAAGAAGATGATTTATGCTGATCATGAATTGCAATGACAAAAACTAGGAGTAGAATATTACAATATCAAATGCAATTAAGGAAAAATTCACTCCATCATACAGCCCACCAAGACTTCTCTGAACTTGGAACATCCATGATTTGCTTATAAAGGGTGAAGGAAAATCATAAAAATAGATTGTATTCAGCTAAACTATGAACCTATTTAACACATATATTTTTAATTTTATCATTTTAGACTCATTTATAACCTATTTATTGAACATAACTAACTTATATAATGACTCGATCTATAAAAAATGAGTTAAGAAATGGATTTCAACCAATTTTAATTGATCTAGTCACATGACAGGGGACCAGCAACATGTGCTGATGTTGAATGGATAATTCGATTGCTAAGAACTCAAACGCGCTTCAATTTGGTGAAGAAGGAGGAGATGGGAAAAAGTCCATGAATATAGCCCCACTAAAATATCATGGTAAATTTTATGAATTCTTTTGTGAACGCCTCCTAAGATATCTAAATGGATGTTTGATAACCACTATTCTTGTATAGCAGAGTATTCATTTGCCATGCTAAGATTCTGTGGATGATTTAATTGATTTTCTATGAAGTATTATCAATTCAAGGCAATATATAATAGCGATACTGATAATAAGTAACTCATTAACTTTGACATAGTATGTAATGTAATCCTCAAACTTTTAATTTGTGTAATATGATCCCTAAATTTTTGGTATACATTTAATCAAATTATTGGATTAGATAAAAATGTTCAATTATGTCATCTCTCTTAACTTCAATCAATGGAATAACAACATGAAACATTTTTAATTTTTATATAATTTAGAGATTACATTAAATATATACCAAAAGTTGAAAGATAACATTAAATAGATAAAAAATTTAATGATCATATTGAACACATATTGAGTTAAAGTTCAAATATCACATCGAATCACATTGAACAAATTATTAGTCACGTAATGTCAAAATTTAGACACCACGTTACGTATTGGACCACAAAACCCTAGAATCCAGCGGTTTCGCTTCCCCGGGAGACCATAGCACTCCTCGAACCCCGATTTCTATACAGGAGCATCGGATCAGGTCTCTCCAGGAGGACAAACGAGGGCATGGATCCAGGAGATTGCCCCGATTCAGGAGGTCGGCCTGAGGAGGCTGCGGATTCGGAGATGACCACGGATTTGGTTCTTGAAGATGGACAGAAAGTCGGTGCTTGGGGAAGCGTCGAGGGTCGAGGTAATTTTTCTTCCGGAAGTGTTGATTTCGATGGCGAGGGCGTTGTCGCCGTGAAGGAGTCGGTTGCGGTTCGTAGTGGCAAGTTCTCCGAGCCTTACTTTCTTCAGAGGGTTTTGAAAGAGGAATTGGGTGGCGGCGGCGGCGGCGGCGGCGGTGGGCATAGGCTTCTAGTCGTAGCAGTGCACGCGGTCATGCAGGAATCCGGTTTCGTCGCGGTTGATCCGGTGACCGGAACGTCTGCTGGTCGATACCATCTCCCTGATCAATGCCCATCCACGCTGTGGTACAGTCTGCCTGAGCTTCTTGTGGCTAGGAGCCAGTCTGAATGTGCCTGAGTGTGTGCTTTTGAAGTTTCAGAGCCTAGGTCATTTTATCATTGTCTATGGATCTCTGCCTAAAGCCAAGTTGGGTTTGCGGAGGCTATGTTTGGATGGGCGCAGGTTTGCTCCTGCTATAGACTTGATGTGGGCGAAAGGCAAAGACAATGATGTGGAAGAGGAAGGTAATTTTTCGGCTTCGTATCCCGTAAAAGAAGTGTTCGAGTTTTGGAAGAGTGTGAAAGATGACTTGGCATTGCCACTGTTGATGGACTTAACCGAAAGGGCTGGTTTGCCGCTCCCGTCTTGTTTTCCATCCCTTCTCACGGAACTGAAGCTCAAGATTTTCGAATCACTCTCTGGCATTGACCTTGCAAGGGTAGGGTGTGTTTGTTCGGAACTTCGGTCTTTGACATCTGATAATGACTTGTGGAAGCAGAAGTGTGTGGATGAGTTTAAGAAGAAGACAGAAAGCGGAGGGATGATCAATTGGAAGCAGAGTTTTGCAAGGTTATGGGAGGCGAAGAAGGAGACGAAGAAGAAGAGAAGAAGGAGAGTGGTTGGTCCAGACGCATTCGCCTATGATGCATAGGCATAAGAAGCGATTATTATGATTACTTACTTGGTCTCGGGGTTCCTCCTCTTTTCAGACAGCCATTTCGTCGAGTTCAACTCCTACCCCAACTGCAATCTGGGAGGATATGATTGCTGATGTGAGTAAACATTTGAATAGATTTTGAGGACTGTTGCGCGATGGCTGCTAAGATTTGTGGTACTGGAGGTATATGAAATGGTTACTGTAAAGACAGAGTCGGGTGCTTAGCACTTCGGAAGATGAGGATGGCATAAAACTAGGATGAGGATTTGATTAAAACTTTGACAAAGGTTGGACTTTTACTGTCAATTTAGTCTTACTGAAGTCTCGCTTTCCATGCTGCTAATCCCCCGACTTTATCCTTTGTACATGAAGTTTGTGTTACTGAGACCCACTTTCATGTTGCGGTAAAGTTGATTAGAGGTCATCTTGGCAGGATGAAGTTGATTAAGGCATTTTCCTTTCCCGGCCATGAAGTTAACTAGAGCTGACTTGATGTCACTGGTGCGTTGACTGGTGATGATAGAAGTGGCCAGCATTCTGGCTGATTAACGAGGTCTATTCAATTCCAGCTAGACCATAACATATACGTACAGAGGCACTTGGTGTCATATGAATGACTTAATAGATTATAATTAGTATCGCCATGTGTATATAGCTTGAGCTCACGGCCGATTCAAAATTAAGGCATTGGCTACAAGTGATGCTGTCTTAGTGTTGAGACGTTGCACAATTAAAGTGACTAAAAAGTATTTACAAGAAACAGGACTGAGCGGCCTGCTTCATCCGGGACATATGACCAATTGAACACGGCAATGTGAGTAGCAATTACATCTTTCAAGCAATTGCATGAAACCAACATGAGCAACGAAGGTTCTATCTGATTTAAGGATTTACATTGAGATAAACATAAGCCAGCGTAGCAAGTTGCAATAGAGATCTTCAATGAATTGGCCCGAGTGATGACATTTTCTGCTTCAATTAACTCGAGGAGCTGTTTGGGATATTCTTTCGTCTTCGAGAAGCGCATATGGATCGATGTACTGGGGTGGTGATGCTTGCACATCGCTTCCATCGTGGACAAAAGTCGGTCCAAAATACTGTCAAATAAACAGAGGGGCATTACCATTTAGATCATAGAATCCGCAGAGTGCTTCCAGACCAATACACAGTCAAGAGTTCTGAAGACACGGCAATAGACAGAAATCAAATATGAATAACCCTGAGCAAAAATGCTGTGAAGTTTAGATGGTGCTAAGACATTATCGAGTCCATACCACCTTTGTACCATCCACTTATACATACATCAATATAATATTTGAAAGGACAAGAAAAGACCGCAAAT
>MU091143.1:0-14536 GCA_014858505.1 Corymbia citriodora subsp. variegata
ACTCAATTAAAAAAAGGGAAAAGACGGAGGCAAAGAAAGTGGGGCGAGAGCCTTTGACTTCCATACAAAAGGCAAAGGGGCTGCGAAGGTTCATGCGCTTTTCGCATGAGAACCACGTTTCCAACATCGGCCCTTTCGGCCCGCCGAAGGACCGTGCAAGTGGGGCGACTTGCATTAATTGAAAGTGCTTTCGGCCCGCCGGATTCCCCGCCCCTCTTCCGTTTCCTCGTTCCTTCATCACCAGATTGAATAGTAAGACATTTGAATTGGAGAGAGATGGGGACGAAACAGGAAGGAAAGTGGCTGCCCATTCGCGTCAGTTCCTTGTCAGAAGGAGCGTTTCTAAAAGAACTTTGCTAGTATAGGCGCCTTTCAACTAATGTGAAACTATCAATTTATTGCGAATTATAAATTCTTGAAAAAATGTGTCCAAAATAATTTATAGTAATTTATTATTTGGTGTTTTGTGGTCTACAATAAACTGTTATTTTTATAATAAAATGCCTAAACATAAAAGATGCTTTTGTTGGATTAAGATGTCAGAGAACGGATCCGTAGTTTTCTATCCTAATAGAAAATGAGATCTTAACCCTCATTGGGTGTAAACATCAGATGAGTAAGTGGAAGAATAGGAAGCCGAAGGACTACTCGCCTTTCTTCTTTTCATCATGGGCCCGCCAATTAGGGCGTGGAAATTAGGGTACTAGGACAATGGAGGGGACCCTGTGTTCTAAAGCTAGACCTCATCAACGTTTTCCCACAAAAGAAAGAAGTACGGAGACGACAAAGGCGTGTTCTCACTATCGCGTTTTTCCACATTTTTCAATTGGATGACATGCATTTGATCGGATGCCGCCTCTTCGTTTCTGATTGGATGACCTGCATCTTTAATTGGTGGATTATAAAGATGAATATTGCCTACTTTCGAGCTCTCTTCCTCTCGCAAAAAGTCGAGAGTTCGAATACTAGCTTCGTCATAAAGTGACTTAACTGGTTTCACGTGTGTGGTGGCTAACACATATGGCCCTCAGGATTTACTTCCCCGGCTATCGGCGGGGTGCGGGGTTCCCTAGGTCACCAAAAAAGAAAAACAAAAAAAAAACATTGCCTACTTTTAATTAAAATTAAATTCATGTATTGTAACCCACTAATCAGAAGTACGATTTGATGAAATCTTCCTCCAACTGGATATAGAGGAGAATCCTGCCATTTGATTGATGAGCTATAGATGTGGGCATTGCCCACTTTCAGTTTTAGTTAGATTTGCATGTAAATGATATTTGTAACTTGTAACCCATCAATTAAATGCATAATCATAAAATATTTCTCCTACCGATGCAATAGAAATTCAGTGTCTTTTGAATCATCTCATGATTACATATGAGGAACTTCAAACTTGATTCGATAGAGAAATAAATATTGGGTTCATAGGAAACCCACTGAGGAAGAATATTTAGGTAGTAATAAGTAGCAATAACTGAATCTCCACAAATATGACATGATCAATGGTGCTTGATCTTCACGATGCCTTTCGCAAAACCTCAAAATGGCACTAAACTTGTCGAACACGTGTCAACTTAGGCAAGTAATTGTAGTTTGCTTTGCTCAAGATCTCATCTGTGGACTGAGATAAGTACATGCATGATGAACACTCGTGTTAAATTCTTCCTGCCCGATTTCCATCGGTGTCAATTCCCTCTAAAGTCCCCCATACGCGGTTTGTGTTTGAATTGACGTGAACACATAGAATACTATGAAGACAAGTAGATTTGGCGGAAAATTACACCTATTGAACAAGTCTAAGGGCATTTTGAGATCTTTGGCATCATCCCTTGAGTGGACATCTAAAAACACGTTTGCTGGGAAAATTGTCCAAAAAGTTATAAGTCTATTGTCTTTTGGCCAATTTAATCAAAACTTTTCAATTTTGTCAATTGAATCATAAACCTTTTCATTTTTTTTCAATCCAGTCAATTTTAGTCAGAAACCGCTGACGTGGACGTCGGCTATCCTACATGGCACAATCGGTGTTGATATGGATAATTTTTATTTATTTAAATGTTTTAAATTCTTGTTAAAAAATTTACTTCTTTTTTTCTTTTTTTTCCAAGCCCCACAAGGGACCCTCACAAACTGTGGACGAGTGTCACCACCCATTATTAGCGCCCAAGCATACAAGCTATTTTTGAGACATCCCAAGCTTATTGTCAATCTGATTCATTTTATCTAGTTTTCATGTACATGTGGAAGTGTAAACACGTCAACCTTGATCCATATAAAAAGGGGAACATGGGATGCAAGACTTTCAAACACATTATTTGTATTATATCAAGTTTATATTACATGCTCGATCTTTCTTTCTTGGCTATTACATACAAAATGCTGGATTTCCTTAACTCCACTACTATCGTGACTATCCAAAATTGGAAATCATTTTTGATACTGGCTAGTACTAAGGATTGGAGTCTATCCCAGAAGACATTATCCCACCTCTAGGGTTCATCAGCCCCTTAAAACCATAAAGGGGGCTAATGAAGTCTCTATCAAACTAAATGTACCAAGCCTCATAACAGTAATATACTTCTGATACGTTATTCTTGCTTTGGTATATATTACATCTATGGTCAACCATTCCATTTTTATAGGGAGGCCAAAATGTATAGGAAGATAGTTAGCCATACCTACATACCTGTAAGGGTAAACGAGTGAGTCTTGAGAATTCAGTAAGTAATACTCCTAACTCTCAACTAGTAAGGCATTTCTTCATTAAGAACTAGCCAGAATATCTCATGCAAACAGTGTCAATGGAAAAACGATAACAATTCAAATGCTATGCCATAAGTATATATAAGAGTCTTACTTACTCAACCTTTGGCAAGGGCAAGAATACATGCAAGCCAAACTTAAGCGCAACTAGCACTCATGTGATTAACTTAACATTGTCTTGGCTCAACCAGGCTCTCTCGGCTCAACCAAGACTTCTAGTTTCATGTTGGGCTTCTTGGCTCAACTAGAGTATCTTGATTCAACCGAGGCTTCTTGGGGCTACCTTTGCGAGGCTTCTTGATCGATCACATGGGTCCATAGCCAGTGTATGACTGATCCATGATCAAACATCACCAATTTGAGATTCCCTTCTAATCACTAAGAATTAAATAGGGAATAATGCATTTTCGGTTGGGACATGATCACAATTGTTCAAGTCAGATCGTCCATGTATCGAAGTATGGTCGACGAAATCACCAGTACTGATCATGACCAATCGATCCACAACTATCCTTCAATTCACAACGGTCCATGATCATCCTATAAATAATTTTTGTGATCCAAAAGTCATCTTATAAGCTGGTGATTTGATCCTACTCATATAGTCAATGGTTGATTCATGGTCAATCTCTTGCTGATTCATGGCTAGTCAATCAATCGGACCATGACCGATCTTGGATTCCTCACCAATCGAACCGATTGATTCCATGACCAATGATTCATGGTCGATCTATTCTGAACCTTATAGCCATTCCTCAAGGGATCGAAATCAAAGATGTTACAACGACAATTCAAGCCCTTACCCATGGTTGGTGAGGGTTTGCCGGCAAACCTCATCAAACTTAGTAGAAAAAACAAAAGGAAAAAAAAGAATAAAAATATAAAATATAAAATTTTTAAAAATTGTTCACATCAGCACCATCTATCCTACATGGCGCTACTAACATCCATGTTAGCAATTTCTGGCTAAAATTAGCTAGATAAACTCAATTGATGAAAGGTAAAAATGTTTAGGATTCAATTTGCAAAATTGAAATGTTTGTGACTAAATAAATAAATAAAAATATAATATGTTCAAGAATTTTTGGATAATGTTGTCCATATTTACACTTTATCAAACATTTTGTGACAAAAACTTAACAGAGCTATTTGACATTTTGCGATCCCTTGCTAGGATATTTTCAAACTAAAATGGTTTAGACTGTAGTCAAAGAGTAGTGCTTTTAGCATTTAAGCTCAGACATGTGTTACATGTTCATGGAAGCTTCTACTAACCCTTCTCTCTCTTTGCCACTAGCGTCACTCCATCCATCTCCATAGCCATCACTCTAATCGATGCCAGCATGACCACTACCACCACCATTGTAATTACTCTATTGTCCATGCGTGATTAGAGAGAGGTGATGATGTCGAAATTGGTGGAAGGGGGAAGTAAGGGTGGTAGGCGACAACTATGGCAATGGACTACGAAGGTTCTGCACAAAGAGAGAGAGATGGGTAGGGTCATTAAATGGGTGCGGTCATTAAACCATATTGACCCATTTAATTCATTTGAATATATTTTCATGCAATGTAAATTTAATGACTCATATCTGACCTGATCAATACTATGACCCATACCTGTGTCCGACCTGACCGTATTACCAAAACAAATTAGTATCTTAGAAAAACCATTTCCCAAGAAAATAATCATATTTTCTAGTGTTTGGTTGAAACCTAAAAATAAATTAGAAAATATTTTCTGTTGTTTGGAAAGGCAAATATTTTGAACAACGGAAATATTTTCCTCATGCCCGCCTTTTAATTTTTTTCTTATTATATTTTGAAAATCAATTTTTCTAATTATTTTTTCATTTTTTTCATTTTTTATTAATTTTCTTTTATTCTTTACATTTTTTTTCATTTTTTTTCCTTCTTCTTCTCCATTGGTAGGTCACGGTCATGGCAGCGGCCTACAACTAGCCATAGGTGAGCTTGAGCCTCGCCATAGGCCAACGAGACTTGACCTCGCCAGATTCTGACGAGGCTAAGCTCGCCTGATGTCGGTGAGCTTGACCCTCACCATGTTTTCCTTTGGTGAGACTCGAGTTCACCGACATTGAGTGAGCTGGGCCTCACTTGAGCCTCACCGGCTTGTGGCATGGCTCGAGCTTTCCTATGGCCAATCACTAGCTGTTGTAGTGGCCAGCCACCGGCCAATGAAGAAGAAGGATAAAAAAGGAGAGAAAAGAATAAGAAAAAAGAAGAAGAAACTATAAAATAATAGGCCTAAGTTGAGTTATTAATGTCAGACCCATTTATGACTCATTTTAAGATTGGATTTCTTATAATAAACCCATTTCAAACTCATATTAAAGTTTTAGCTAACCTATGTTCTACCCATTTCATTATATATGGGTTAAAATATGGGTCAATGACCCATTTTGCCACCCCTAGAGATGGAGAAGAAAGGAAAAGTACACATAAAGCTGAGATTACAGTGCAGCTCTATGTAGCAAAAGTTCGATACTTTCATTTGAGGAGATTATTAAGAAAGAGTTTAAGTGCTAACCAATCAACATATTCGGTTAGACCCACATTTACTCAAAAATTTAAATTAATGAATTAGAACCAATTAAGATATATTAACCACTTCTAGTGTGAGACTATTTTAACATAACTCATATGCATCTTAACAATCACATATAATTAAGAAATAGCTTTGACACCGCGGGATGGCATCAACATAACCTATCCCTTGGAAAAATAAACCCAAATTTGTCCTTCTCTCTTCCGAAAGCACCCAACCTAAAGAAAATTGATCTCCAGAACGACATGCCGAGTCGCTACTCCTTCCTCTCGAGCATGGCCAGTGTTTAGTTGCAGGGGTCACTCACAGTCCGGTGTGTCGCCCCGCTCTCTGTAGACCGGCCACTGCGAACCCGTCCACACTCCTATGTTTTCTAAATTTGCGTTGCGGTCAAACCAAAACAAGTGCAAGCTTTGAAAAAGACTCCTCCACTCCATTTTCCCGAAGACTCAACCCGAACCCACGAGCCGGGTTCTCTTTCATTCTTCCCCCTTGGATATTTTAACACCCTCAAAAAGTCTTCAACGCCATGCCAAATGACGTCATCACCATCTGAGCAAACCTCTTGACCTTTGGAGCACCGATGGCACGCGATCGCGGAGGAGCGGTAAATCGCGGGGGCTCCCAAGGGCAGGAGGGTAAATCATATTTTGGAGTTAGATCGTGCGCTCTCTCTTTTTTTCTCGTTCCGATTGCTGGGAGATTACGATGTTTGAAGTTTTGATCGAGTCATGAGCTTTGTCGGGCGGGTCCCACGGAAGAGAGAATATCGCGTGGGAAATACGGCTCAAAATTATCCAATCAATGTAAAATTTATTGTATAGTCTGTATTTTTTACTTTGGCCTGTCTAATCATAGACCTATACTTGAAATTTTAATGTAGTATCAACTTTTCATCAAAAATCGCTAACATGATGATATGGCGTGTAGGACGGTGGTACAATAAATTTAGAATTGATTTGGTAGTTATTTCCTAAATTAGGGGAGCCAAATACGTGCATAATATCATTGCTGTGATAAATTTAGGATGGAAAACTTTGTTTAGGGAAAGTAAACTTTTAATGTGCAAAATATGGAACATATTATCACGCATGAGTGAATTCAAGTGAGTCACTCAATCTCAAATATGAGATTAGCCGTGGTTTATGGGTTGAGAGTTGAATTTTGTATCATGCAATCATCATTCCGAACATATATCTATGTTTAGTAATCACTGAAATATAGAATCGCTTGACGGCATTAACTTAATACTTGATGTTCTTTGGTTTCCTGAAACGTGTTCGAGTTATTTCCACAAAATCAATTCAATACGGACTTAGAAAACTTAAACCATAGAGCATGCTTCTGGTCAATCGAAATGAATCGACATAGCACCTTGGAAAATAGTAATGAGAGGCATAGGATTGGTCTAAAATCAGTTCCTAAAATTCCTTTATAGACGATGCGAGAAGTCGTGAGTTTGCAATTTTTTAACAAGTAGGTTATATTTAACACGCAGCAAAAGCCCCCTAGGCATTGCTTCCCACATATTCTAACCTAATAAACAATTCTCGAGACCTAAGGTTCCAAAAATTTGGTCCCCAAGGGCCCCCGCCATGTAATATCGCGGAGTCAAAATCAAATGAATCGAAAGCCAGTCCAACTCAAGAGTTTAAGCTAGAGATGATAATTGAATATCTCGAGGTACATAATTTGGCACTCCTGATACGGTTGCGGGCATTCGGCGATCTTGAGGTCTTTGGGCAGTTAGCTGTGATTGCCACGAGCTGTGATTTCTGCCATGACAAGGAGGGTTACAATCTTTCGAATTTGGCCGTCGATTTGTTGTCTTGTGCAGCCTCTCTGTGGAACTGAAGCTGGGCTTGTCTTGGAGTTTGCAATGCTTGTTCTCGAAAGCTGGCCGGAACAAATTATCGAGTTGCTAAGGTCCGAGAATCTTCCGGAACATTTGGTCTGCATTTATCTGGACCGGCATGAACAAAACATGCTGAAGAAGGAGATGGCGTGGCGCCCGACCCCCGCCGCCCCGTGAACCCTCGCAAGCAGAAGATGCGAACTTAAGCTTTTTTAGCTTGCGAATAATGATGTCGATACGTTGGACCAAATGTTGTTTTCTTGCTAGGAATCTCTTCAGGGTCTCCCGCTTCGGATCGTCTCGGTATATAAATCTCTTTCTTCGCATCAATGATTTGAAGCAGCTTCTTATTCAGGCAGTGACTTGTGCTGGACCATAAGAAAGGCGCTTCTCCTGGATGAATGATCGAGGCAAGACTATGGCCTTCGATAACCTTACATCAGCATTAGAATTTGGTTTGGTTCGATCCGATTGAACCCGGACCAGATGGTGTGATACATGGAGATGTTGGAGGAAGGAGTTGTTTCACTCTCGTTGAGCTCGGATGGGATGTTCCTTCCATTAAACCATGAATACTTGTTGCAGTGCTCTCCAATACATCATTCCCCCTAAGAAAAAAGTTTTTTCCCTCTTCTCAATCTCTTCCTTCTTCTCATTCTTGGCTGTCTCTTGGCGCCGCGACACCGCACGTTGTTTAGCTTAGGTAGAGCTCCTATTGTTAAAGTGAGCAAGTGATGGGGAAGTTTGACATAGTGGATTGGTGCGTGTAAAAGTCTTATGAATATGGGGATCCTTGACACATTTATGAATTTATGTTCCGATGCGTGCTCACAAAAGATGAAATAGTTGACATATTAGATTGGAATTGGGTTAATGGCGCTCGAATCATATAGAAGACATTATTTTCCTGGAGTGATCGCATTTTTTTTAATTATGAGCATGTAAATAATTAAGAAGAAACTTAACATATATAGTGCTCTTGCCAAATGATGCAAAAAAAATTTAATTATAATGATTCCTTGAAATGATATGTGATATTACCAACTGACCGTTACCATGCTATTGAGTTGGTTTGAGTAGTGAGTAGATCCTTTACTTTAGACTTAAAACTTTCATTTACTGAGCTTGGGCTCAACCCATTATATTGTAAAGATTGGTCGAATTCGATGTTCAGGGACATATAGGTTGGCACTTTGAAAGATCTCTTTAAGGATTGCATTAGAGTGCATAGTGCAGATGTAGGGATTCATTTTCTATATTGAGAGTTTTGATGTAGATAATTGAGGCTGAATTATGTATTTATTTAAGGTTCAAATTGCATGATAAATTTAGGTCATGACAACTAGTCTTGGGGCCAAAAATTAATAGGTGGACCTACGGGAATATATGGGTATCAAAAGACTCTTTTTTGATTTGTAAAGTAAAACCCATCTATGAATTTAAGAACTTGTTTCGAGTCCTTAATCGGTCAAAGCAATCAATCTGAGAACAATCAATGCAAGGTTACTTTACCCTTTTCGTAAGGTGTTAGGTTAAGTCTCGCACTGAGTTTTTAGTAATTCATTTTCATTTTGATGTCTGCTTTTCATTTTTGTGGGGGTCAAAGCCAGACCAGGCCACCAGCCCACTACTCTTGCTCTTATTGGGCTGCAGACGTGACCGTTTTTATTTTCTGTATAGCTATGATAAGGTCGGTCCACCGAGGGAATCGAATCAAATTGAGCCATGGAGAAATAAGTTAGGTGAACATCCTAAGTATATTTGGACCGTTTACAAAATTTGATTTGCTAAGTAATGCAACAGATTGTTTTTCTGCATAGGATCGTGCACTTGTTTAGGTACAGTTATGTAGTTTGCAACATCATTACCGTACCCTTTTCATAAAGCAATCTTGCTATGTCCATGCTTAAAAAAAAAAAACACACCAAACCGTCTAGAGAATCAGCAAAATGAGACGTTCCAAAATGAGTTATTGTAATCGCGGGTCTCAATCAGTTTGGATCTGCACAATGGATCAGGATCATTTTTGTGCAAATTATTGTGTAATTGAGGGAGGAGAACTTAAATCACACTTCAACAAGCCTCGAAATCGCTTCTAACTATAAACTCCCGTCAAAAGGAGGAGGATCAAGCTTGCAATCGAGGGACGAGATCAGGAGGGCTTAGCTAGTAATTTGAATAGGAAGGTATCCAAATGGGGTAAATTAGAAGTCTTTAAACTCATCACAAAAGTGTAATTTAATGCTAAACCTATCAAAAACTACTATCACCTATCAAAAACTACTATCAAGTCTTAAAATTTATTAAATTGGTCAAATCAACTTCTTCCATTATAACATTTTTTGAAAGTTAAAACTTTCAAAAAGTATTCGATTACATTTTCGTAACAAGTTTTAGGATTTGATTACATTTTTTGAAAATTTTCGAACCCAATTACACTTCAATAATAAATTATAGGACTTTTAGTACACTACCTAAATTAAGCTACAATGGAGGTTAAGTAGTTCCGAAAAAGGATGTGTTAAGCTCTCACCATTGACTCAATTGAAAAAAGAGGAACGACGGGGCCAAAGAAAGCGGGGCGAGAGCCTTTGACGATCTTACGAGAGGCAAGGGGCTGCGAACGTTCGTGCGCTTTTCGCACGAGAATCACGTTTCCAACAGTCGCCCATTCGGCCCGCCAAAGAGCCTCGCAAGTGGGGGGCGACTTTGCCTTATATCGAAAGTGCTTTCCAGAGTGGGGATGGGGGCGCTCGATTGGGAATGGGGCCCCGCCGCTCTTCAGTTTCCTCGTTCCTTCGTCACGAAGACCGAATAATGCGACATTGGAATTGAAGAGTTAGATGGGGACGAAAGAGGACAGGAAAGTGACCGCCCGCTCGCGTCAGTTCCCCGTCACAAGGAGCATCCCAAGACGGTTTCTAGAATGGCCCAGCTAAAAAACGAAGAAGCTTTCGTTGGGTTGTGGTGTCGTGGAGCAGACCCATAGTTTTCTATCCTAATAAAAAAAAAATGAGGTTTGAAATTTCATTGGGTACAAACATGAGAGATGGATCTAGGAAAAGGTGAGCATATTGAACCGCCTAAATCCAGATCAAATTAGACTAAATTGGTCGGTTTAGTTTAGTTTCCAGATACATCGGTCCGGTTCCTGATTCCATAAAAATGGAACCAATGATTTTCGATCCGGTTCCCAATTATGGGGAGGAGTTGGACCGGACTGACTCTTTTTTAGAAATATTTTTTTAATTTCTTAAAAATAGCAATAAATTCTCAAATAGGATATTTTATTTCTTAAAGATATTTCTATAAACTTAAATATAAGTAGAGTTTGACTTTTTAGCATATGTGAACATATGCAATCGATTTTATTGGGACACTTAGAGAACTAAACTGGCTTTATCAGTTCATAGCATGATCACTTTTGAGTGAAAAAAAAAAATGGTTGATTCCGTCGGATTGAACCGGACAAAAACTGACAGTCCGGTTTAGTTCCCGGTCCTAGGCTCAAATGGTTCGGTCCTTAGTTCCTAAAATTGAAAACCGATCCTCCCTATGCAGTTCCCAATTTCACTTTGATATTGGACCGGACTGGAAATCGATTATCCTTAGATCTAAGTAGGTCCTTAAATTGTTCTATTTGAGCTATTGCAGACCTCAGCATCCCTGGATTGGGAACAGGGCTTGATAAATCCGATGTGAAATTTCATTGGGTGTAAACTTGAGATAAGTAAGTGGGAAAGAGGAAGCCGAAGGACTATTCACCTTTCTTCTTTTCATCACGTCCCGCCAATTAGGGCATGAAAACTACAGCATCATGAAAATGGAGGAGACCCTGTGTTCTAAAGCAAGACCTCGTCAACGTTTTCCCAAAAAGGAAAATAAATAAAAAGACAAGAAATAAAAATTCTAAAAAATTATTCATGCCAATACCAGCTGTCTTATATGGTGTTACTGACATCCACGTTAGCAATTTCCAATTAAAATTAATTGGATTAATTTAATTGGCAAAAAATTAAATTATTTGTGACTCAATTTATAATATTGAAAGGTTTATAACTAAATAGATCAAAATACAATAGATTTATGACTTTTTTTGGATAATGTTCTCAACATTTACACTCCAACAAAAACAACCTCACATAGCTATTTGACATTTTGCGACCAATTGCTAGGATATTTAAATTAAGATAGTTTTGATTGTAGCCAAAGAGTAGCATTTTTAGCATTTAAGCTTAGACATGTGTTGCACCTTCATGGAAGCTTCTACTAACCCCTCTCTCTCTCTCTCACTCCACCACTAGCGTCACTCCACCCATCTCCATGGCCATCACACTAATTGATGCCACCGCACCACCATTACCACCGTCGCAGCCACCACTACCACCGCCACCATCATGGTTACTCTATTGTCCATGTGCAATTAGAGAGAGGCAACAATGTGAGGTTGGTGGAAGGGCAAAGTGAGGGCAACAGGTCAGACAGCTATGGCAATAGACTACATAAGTCTTTGCACAAAGAGAGATGAGGAAGAAAAGAAAAAAAAAGTACAAATAAAGTTGAGATTATAGGTCACTAAGAGGGAGTTCAAATCCGAGCCATTCAATGTATTTAATTAGATCCACATTCACTCAAAAATTTAAAATAATGAATTAAGAACCAACTAAGATTAACAACTTATGAGATTATTCTAACACAACTGATACGCGAATCATAACAATCACATATAATTAAGAAACAACTTTGATGTTGCAGGACAACATCAACATAACCTATCCCACCCACCGGTGGGTAGTTGAGATGGTTTGTGCCTTACTACCTCATCACCAAGGGAACGGGTTCAAATCTCCGGTTGCTAGCATCTTAAGTGGAGAGCCCTGTTGGTGAAGCCCTAGGCTAACTTCCCTCCAGGTATAGTCGATGGTCGACATTGGGGCCTATCGAGCCTGACGATGGCCGTGAACACCTATAAGATTGTATTAGGCTGGATCCTGGATATTGAAAAAAAAAGAAAAGAAAAAAAAGAGCATAACCTATCCCTTTGAAAAATAAACCCAAATCCATTGTTCTCTTTTCCAAAAGTACTGAACCTAAAGGAAAACTGATCTCCAGAACGACGTTCTTGAGCATGACGCGTTCAATCGCAAGGGGTCACTCACAATCGACGTGTTGCTCCGCTCTCGATAGATCGGCCAATGCGAACCCGTCCACCCTCCCTTCTTTTCCTCTAAATTCCTCCTTCCCCGTCCTTGTCAAGTCTCGCATTGCGGTCAAAACAAAACAAGCGCATGCTTTGAAAAGGACTCCCTCCACTCCAATTCCCAGAAGACTCTAACCCGAAACCACGAACCGGGTTCTCTTCGGTTCCTCTCCCTTAGATATTTTAACACCCTCCAGAAAGTCTTCAACGCCATGCTGACTGACGTCATCGCCATCTGAGCACCAATATCTCTTGACCTTCGGAGCACCCCGATGGCACGCGATCGCGGAGGAGCGGTAAATCGCGTGGTCCCCCGAGGGCAGGAGCGTAAATTCATATTTCGGAGCAAGATCATGCCCCCCCCCCTCTCCCTCTTTTTCTCGTTCCGATTGCTGGGAGAATGCGATGTCTGAGGCTTTGAGCGAGTCGTACGCTTTGGTCGGGTGGGTCCCCGGAAGAGAATATCACGTGGGGATACGACTCGTGAGTGGCCTCACCGGCCACTCATGGAGGGCGGGTGGCGGCGGCGCGCCCCCGCCTCCACCAGATACCGCCCTCCATTTGGAACACAAATTGGAGTGGGGCTTTCTTGAGAATATTTTAATTTTTTTCCCTAACTGTACTGCTTTAATTATGATTAGATGTTCGGAGAAATTGTACAGCCAACCTTAAATTAATCGCTGGAATATCAATTTAATAGTAAACTCTTTAATTTATTAATTTAATCTTGAAATTTCGTACAAAATTTCAATATAATATTTCCGATCAATTTTCATCAAAATTCGCTAATGTATAGCGTGGCATGTAAGACGATTATATAAAAATTTATGGCTAATTGGGTATTTATCTTTCAAATTACGGGAGCTAAATACTATTTATTATTGAAAACCTTATTAGGAAAAGTAGACTTTTAACATGCAAAATATCACAACACTGTGGAACATATTATCACGTATGAGTGGAAATTCAAGTGGGTCACTTAGACTCAAATATGAGATTGGCCGTGGTTTATGGGTTGAGAGTTGAATTTTGTATCATGCAAGCATCATTCCGAACATATATATTCCTATTTTGTAACGATTGAAATATAGAATCGCTTGACGGCATCAACGTAATACTCGATATTTTTTGATTTCGTCGAACATGTTCGAGTTATTTCCACAAAAATCAATTCAATACAGACTTATAAAATTCAACATTTGAGCAATCTTCTAGTCAATCAAAATGAATCGACATAGCACCTTAGAAAATAGTAACATGAGGTATAGGTTAGTCAGAGATTGGTTCATGAAATTCCTTTACAAATGATGTGATAAGTCGTGAATTTGCAATTTTTTAAAACAAGTTACATTCAACACGCAGCGAAAGCCCCCTAGACATTGCTTCCCAATTATTCTAACCTAATAAACAATTCTTGTGACCTAAACTTCCAAAAATTTGTTCGCCAAGGGCATTTATGATCGCCGCAACATGTAATATCGCGGAATCGCCAGGCCCATTTTGGTAAAACCAGTTTTGGCAGATGGATCAGACGCCAGATCGACCAGCTTGGTCAAGAGGGGACAACGGGCGAGAAATTTATTAATCATTACAGGGCAGCGTTTTCAAAGCCAGCGGTCAACCCTTGGAATTTTGACCGCACCGCGTACGAAACCCCAGCCCAGCGCCGGCAGCCGAGGACGATCGTAACCCCTCGAAAGCTCGCTATTTACCTCGTTGCCCCTCCCTCTCCTGGGCGGCTTGAACCTTCCGCCGCTGCTTCCCTCCCCCCCTCTCTCTCTCTCTCTCTCTCTCTCTCTCCACAGAACATATTTATAGTCTTGCGTTCTCATTCTCAGACATTCTTGTTCTGAAAAGCGAAGAGCTTGAGGAGAAAACCCAGAAGAGGAAATGGAGAGATACTCATCAGCATCGGCGGCCACCTTGGTTCCGCGCGAGGAGGCTGCGACCGTCCCTCCCCAGGCCTACCCGTTCCACAAATCGCTCCACTCGGTCCGCAAGGCCCCGGCAAAGCCGTGGAAGAAGCCGACCGCCCCGCTCCCCCCAAACCCCACCCGGGTCTACAAGGTCGAGCCCATCAACTTCCGGGAGCTCGTCCAGAAGCTCACGGGGGCTCCATCTCGGCAGCAGCTGCCTCCTCCTCCCC